>RJWM01001843.1:69755-105735 GCA_004363535.1 Dasyprocta punctata | reverse complement strand
GGCACTATTCTACCACTCAGTAATAAGCTCATACAATAAAGCAAGTCATAGAAAAGAAAAAGACAGCATGCTATTTAAATACCACCCATGTTAACGCAGAAGCAATACAGTACAATTCATGTACCTCATGTTCTCTGCTAATTGCTTAAGACATTCTGCTACAGAGAAGACAGTAATAGTAGCCAGGTCCTACCTAGTCTTCTTCAAATGCCAGCTCTTAATAACAAAATCCAAAAAGGTCTTAATTGCATTTACCAGGAGCTCATGAACTTTAAAAGTTGTTAATCAGATTTCCATGTAAATGGAGTGACAATTAAAGGTTAAGTACAGGTTTCTGAAATTTCAGAAGTTGAGAATATATTGCCCTTCACAGGGGAAAAAAACTCAGCCTTGACAGGAACTAAACACCTTAATTAAACATGCAGAAGTGCCATGCTTGTTTTTACGTGAAGTTCCATTTCCAAATGTCAAAGTTAATCATGCACTTGACTAAAAATGTGCAATATTCTCTCAGCCAAAGAAGAAATGCTTTAGTATTCTTTTCTGACAAGACATCTGTAGATCTCCCAAAATTTCTGTGGTGTCCCCATACCTAATCCCTGCCTATGCTACAAAAACTTGAGAATCAGAGTCAATTGCCTTCTACAAAAAGATCTTAATTACTCTCCATCTGAGAAGTAATCTAAAGTCACAGGTTTTTAATCAATTCTGTTTCATATTTATGTGGCTCAGGAGATATGTGAGGTGCTTCTTCCATAAATTTGCTGCACCTGTGTCCCTAGAGTGACATGTTGACAAATGAACATGACATCTTCTCAAACTCCAGTAAGAATTTATGATTCCTTGAAAGAATATATTTGATCAATTATAGTGTCATCACAGTTGAAAGCAAAACCATGTCTTTGGAGTGCACTTCAGAAAACATGTGAGGGCTGGTATTCTGCAGCGTAATAAATGGCAACCCTAAGCCCCAGAGTCAGGTCTTCACTCCAGCTCTAACACTCAGCCTCAGATTCTCCAGTTTAAGAGGAGCTAGGGAAAACAACCACTGAGTGCAATAATGAATGAAATGAAGAGCTACGTAAGTGCTCTAGAC
The DNA here is from genome assembly GCA_004363535.1 of Dasyprocta punctata. NCBI lineage: Eukaryota > Metazoa > Chordata > Mammalia > Rodentia > Dasyproctidae > Dasyprocta > Dasyprocta punctata. The sequence goes on along the minus strand of RJWM01001843.1, from coordinate 104,639 downwards.
AAAATAACTACAGGACTCAAAATCAGAAAATATTTGCAGTGTACTATCTAGCTAATAAAAGTAAACAATTATGCTTTAATCCAGGTACATATTAATGAAAAATAATCCCTTTTGAAGCCCTACTTTTTATTTCTGATTATACACTTTAATTCTCTCTTCTTCCTCTTAAAATTTTTGGAAAAATTCAGTGTTTGCTCAATACAAAGTATGTAGAGGACACCTTTTAAAAATGGATTCTTAACATGTTATCAGAGCTACAGCTACTACTGCTGTTACAATTACTTTTAGTAATTGTAAATTATAAGATCTTTTTAGCAGAGTCCATGGCTGTCTCTCAATGGGATATGCCAGCTTTAAAGGAAAAGAGTGTAAGCTTCATATATGGCCATATGCCTGTGATCACAGTACTCTGGGAGGCTAAAGCAGGCGGATCCCAAGTTTGGGCCCAGGGTGGGCAATATAGCAACTTAGGGAACCCCTGTCTTGTTAAAAAAAAAAAAAAAAGGCGGGGGAGAGGGGGCCTGGGGATGTAGCTCAGTACAGAGCTACATCTAGGTTCAATCAATCCCTAGTACTGAAGGGGTTTAGGGGGTGGGAAGGGCTTCTCCTATTCTACGGTATCTGGAGATTTTATATTTTGTTCAATTCAACAAGTATCAATAAAGCTTTGCCAATAATCTGATTGAGAAAATGATCCCAATCAATATGATAAGCTCTAAGCTATATAAAGACAAGTGTTCTAAGATGATACATTTGATTCTAGCTGTTGTTACCAAAAGGTAGTAATAGTACCTTTTGGTAATAGTAAGGCTGTTGAGTAGGAATTATATTAGTCTGCAAGACACTTTGTCAGTAAAAAAGTGACTAATTCTCCTTTGTGTTCCCCAAAGAGGTTTCCACTGAGTCTTTTTATACATGTGTGCATTCAATCAATACAAACTGAACAAGTGTTTCTTATGCAGATGAAACTCATAAGCCTAGTCTCATTTAGTACCCTGTCCTCCAAAAGTAGGCTTATCTAACAAGATAGACAATCAGGATGGAGCCTTAACAAGAACATGATACAAAATTCCTCGGAATTGGTCTTTAGAAACAACCTCTTATAAATCACTACCACAACATCTACCAAGAACAACAATCAGACTGCCATGTTGGATGTCTCACAAAATCAAACTCATTCCACCATCTGTGTCTTTTTTCACAGAGTTCTACTAATTTGAAAAACCGCCTGATTTCCCTCAGCTAAATGAAATTCAGTTCCCTTTCATGATCCAACTCAAATATCAACTGTCTGATAATCTGTCAGCAATCACGTATTGAATGCAAAGACCTGTAATAAGTACTGTACGTACACAGGTGAACAAAGAGCTCTCGTTGCTCTTTACTATTCTTCTTACTCCTTTGGGCTGTACCACTTAGTTTTTCTGTTGGCTTACACAAATAGTCCTGCAAAAAACAGTTAACCTTAAAAATATAATAAACATTATAGAAAAAAGTACCACCAAACCAGCAGCTCCTCAATTGGTTCTTACCTCTGGTTCTTCATATTCTATGGCCTACTCCTTTAATTTCCTCTATTAGTTTAAACATATTTATGAGTACTTTCTCTGAGCTGAGCACTAAGATGAACACCTTCATTTATCATTTAAGTGCTAGATGGAGTCCCTGTCTTGTGATACCTGATGCTCTACTAGCTACAGCCTTGTCTTAAACTCTGTGAACTTGGGAAGGCACTATTAAGTTGAAAATGATTACTTGTACCATTCAGGAAAAACAGTGGCGCTCAACTCAAGAGTCTCCTATGTTGACTCATATATCATTCATTCAATAGTACAGAATCCAATGTGCTGTAATTACCCAGTCTACAAGAGTGCTCCATAAAGTGCTTCTCCCACTTAAACATTATTTGACTACATCATCACATAAGTGTAAATTATCATGGTGTATTCCACAAAAGCAATAGAGTTCATCAGTCCTGGCAGTGGCATTCTTTTGCATATGAAGTTATAATAATTATTACCTATATTATTGGCCTTGGTGCAGCTATTCTTTCATCTGAAACCAACCCAAACATTTACTAGTCTTATGTTGGCCTTTCTAGAATCTAATGACCTATTTAAATACAGTGATTTTAAATTAAGTTATCATAACATAAAAACAGAAATTAGAGCCACAAATGACAAGGAGTGATTTCTAGGAAGCAGTGGCTTTCATTTCCTTAGTGTTTTACTTTCAACTGATAAAAATGTGTTTATCCTTAAACACCAGTTTGACCCAAGGACAGTCTGTGTTATCCCAAGATGGCGGGAAACAGATCTTTCACATGATATGTTTTACAATTTACGTTCTCAGAGGTTAAATCTGTCATAATCAATAATTCTCAAATTAGGGCTAGGAATGTAGCTCAGAGTAAAGCCTGTGCCCTGCAGTTAAGAAGCACTAGTCTAATACCCCATTAACACATAGGTACACACACACACACACCTGCACACATGCATGCATGCACCCACACAAATGCACATACATGCATCACACACAAAAAACAACTGTTATCAGAGAGTAAATTGAAATTTTCTCATTAACAATATAAGACAATCTAATTTTTAAAAAACAACAATTCTCAAATTAATAAATAACACAGGTTTATGATTTGGGATATGATGGACAAGGAAGAGCTGCACTGCTTATGTTGCATAAAATTCTGTTACTTTTATTATCTAAAATATCACTAGGACTACTAGTAAAACATTTAATTTTTAAGTCAAAATAGCAGTAATGTGAAATAACATAATATAGACTTTCAATTATACATACAGTTTTAAGTTGCAGTCAGCACTTAACTATTCAAACTACTACAAGATCAGCTTTATCCACTGATATCAATTCATTTCTATTACTCAAATTTTCAAATTCATAAATTCTGGAACAGCTTCAAAGATGCCTAGAACTCATTACAGTAAAAAGGTTCTACAGGTAACAAATTTAGAAGCTAAAATTCTTTTTTCTTGTCAGCCATGATACTTTTAACTGAAAATAACTAATAGGAACCTGGGTGGTGGTATTCCTGAGGTTTGTCACATTACTTGAAAGTTGATGAGAAAAATAATAATCACATATTGCCATCTTAGAAATATGTTCTATTCTTAATAGTGAAGGAACTGTATATTTCATAATATTTAGCCTGACCAAAAAAAAAAAAAAAAAAAAAAAAACCAACTCCTCCAAAAAAAATGAAGAATGAAAAGTGTTAAAGAATTCACAAAAATAAGTGTCAAAAATTCACAAGAAGGTTATTTAAGTAAGGAAGAAATTTCTTGCTGGAAATAAATGAAGGAAATCATTTTCTAACCTACTGGAAACTTAATATTTAGAATGCTTCTAGTCATCATGTGTGAATAAGGGTAAAAATGTAATGGTAGCCTATCTATAGTTCTCTTTAAGGTCGACATTTAAAAGAAGCCTGAATCACAGAATTCAGAATTTAATCATGTATTGTCTTAAAGTGCCAATGCTGTTAAAATACTACAGTGAATCTACCAGGAAGAATCTAAGAACAAGTCCTATGCCCTACACCATTGGCAGTGGTGAATTTATGGCACATGGGCTGCAGAGGGCTATTTGTTATCACCAAAATGTTCTAAGAGGTTCACCATCACCTATACTTCATGATCTTCTATTAACTACAAAAGTGGCTCAATCCCAATGTCAACAATAAAGTACATTTTATGGAAAGAAAATCATCCTGATTTCAAAATAAAGATATGCATTTAACATATAATGTATAACTTTAATTTTATAAGAATTATATATGATGAGCCAGGCACGGTGGTGCATGCCTGTAATCTCAGCTGTGAGTTCAAGGCCAGTGTGGGCTACAAGGTGAGTTCAAGGCCAGCCTGAACCACACAGTGAAACCCTGCCCCAAAACATCAAAAAAAAAAAAAAAAGAAGAAGAAGAAAAATTATATATGATGAAGAGAATTTTCTATAGCAAAGAATATACTGTTTCCTAAAAGAGTAGTAGTTATCCAAAAGGTGATTCTATAAATCCTTTGTAATATATGATTAAAAGATTGTTCACATCTGTTTAGAATTAGTTTTTCTTAGAAAAATATTATTAGACAAAAGAGAAAAAAATGAGTCATTAAGAAAATTCTCTAGATGCCTTATAAGTAAGTAGCCTAAAGGTTAATCATTAATTTTAGAAAAATTACTTTTTGATTAAGTGAAATGCAAAGTCTGAAATTTTCAATACAGAGGCTGAGGAAAACAGCAAGTTCTAGGCCAGCCTGGACAACTTTACAATTTAACAAGACCTTGTCTCAAAATGAAATATGAAAGGGCTAGAAATGCACCTCAGTGAGAAGGCCTAGATTTGATCCCCAGTACATCATAGGTGTGAATGCATATAAACACACACATGCATGCACACACACACAGATATATAATCCCTGAATTATTATCCAAGTACAAATATAAAGAGAAAAATAAATAAATATGTTTTGATACCTTAATATCACTGTAAAGCAAATACAATCTTCACCTACAAATAACCATCGGTGTTCCACAATATCCAATATCTCCAGAAACTTTTTATTATGGAACTTTCTACAATACAGTATTCCACATACGATCTGGTCAACCAATGATATTAAAATCACTTAGGTTTACTGTAGCAAGAAGAAATGTACTTCTGCTTTCATACAAAGTGATATTTAAAAACTTGCTGTAGTATTTATAATCGACAGTGATTTGTATACTCTCACAGTCTATTACAGATTTTTCTTAGTGATTGATATTAGTCTCTTTTAAAGTCTCATTCATATTTATGGTTCATTCTCTTCCTAGAAAAGGTAACAACCCTTTCTATGTGTATATGTCATGATAAACGTGCAGACTGACAGAAGGTGGACACAGGCAGTCTTTACATAATGGAAAGGAGATTGATGAACAACTGGTGAGGCCATTATAAGGCACTTTTCACATGGGAAAAAAAAATACAAATGGACCACAGAATTGAATTAACCTCACATGGCAGAATTTTAAGCAGACTTATATTTCAAATGTTCACATACTACTCATTTGCTTACAGCAAACACAGAGGTTAGTGGTTCACATATGAAACATTTTGTTGGCTATTCTGTCATTATTACTAAGAACCATGTACCATATCCACAGGGTACATGTGTTAGACTGTCAGTTGCTGTCAGCAAGCCTTAACAGTGGAGGATCAAAACAATCCAGTCAAAAATAACATTCATAGGGAAAGTTATTATCGAGACTCAATGAGCACTAGTGAATGCGGACATGAGTTTCTGGATAGCACAGAGAGCTGAAGGTTGGTGGGGCATGAAGATGGCAGAAGGTGTTGAGGGCAGATGACCCTTGACCTTTCAGAAAACTAGGCTGTGTCAATGTTCTAATCTGGGTTCTGGCTCTTTCCTCAAACTCTTTATTACTTCTCAATACCCATAGAGGACACTTTCGTATATTTCTTGGATTCTAAGGTACAGGTTTTCTCACATTTTAACACATCTAAAAAAGACAGGTATCTTATGACTGATTTATCCATTGAAGGTAACTTAACTTTTCTTTTTTCCTAATACTACTTCATAAGTGTCTTTAAATCATGGAAATGAGGTATTTGTTAACACTGCTGCTATTAAAACTATTTCTAATTTAAGTTTTGTTTCCTTTCTCTTGTCTCAGCTTTCATTCATTGTTTTATCTTCTGTGGCTTTCTACAGTTCTTTCACAGAAATATCTGGATGGCTTAACAAATCACAATGCATCAGGTTAATTATCAGAGCCTTAATTCTTCCTCAATGAATAGGACAAAAAGCTTTATAAAGTAAAAGCAATAACAAACAGCTAACAGTAATGAGAATATAGTTAACACTACTGAACTGCAGTTCAGCCCTTTAAAATGGTACAGATGATAAATTTTATATTATTTTTTACTACCATTAATTTTTTTTTCTTTTAAAACAGGTACCGGCTATCTGTAATTATCTTGACATGCAGCTGTCTTTTCAACTCAAAATTACTGACCTTTTTCCATCCATCAATTAGCTCTGGGCTGAGCAGATCTACCCTACTAACACACTGATAATCAGCACCACGTCAGAGACATTATTAAAGAAATATCTGAATTAGAGGTCCAGTTCATCATCTTCCTAGGAGAGCAGTTCAGTTATGGTCAGATACCAGCTCTAAATAAATCCTTGTAACTGTTTATCCGACTCAAAGTGTTTAAATCATGCCTGAGGATGAAGCAAAAAAAAAAAAAACTATACAAACAGAAGACTGAATAATTTAAAATATCAAATAAATAAAAGGAAAACAATCATTCAGCAATACAACAGAAAATTTTCTCTTACATTTGTAAGTAAAATCTTAGTAATTATCTAAACCAATGAATATTTGCATTAGCCTATGTCAAATATATACATTTAAAGTACAATTTAGAGCTAAAGAAAGTAACATTAAAAGACATTGCCTAAAATGACTAGTCAATAGGCAATCCGCATGTAGAACTGAGATGAGTTAAAATGTCAAGATGGTTTTTATCAAGTCGTACCCCACACAATTTCTCCCACGTTCCCATTTAAAATATCTATGAATGCAAAAGACAAACAACTCACAATGCTAGAAATCTGGACCCACAGAAAACTGCTGCCAGAATCTCTCAGGAAACCATGCTAAATATAAGGTTGATGGAACAGAGCTAAACTTAATGGTTGAACTGTGCGGCACCAATGGAGAGAGTGAGTGACCTGCTTACTTGGAAGTATGTACAAAAACCCTTTCCCACTCTTGCACTGTCTGTACTCTGCAAAGCAAACAAAATGAAGCAACCATTCAATATTGCACTGAAGTGAAAGGAAACTACCTGCTCACCACCTCATCTAAGTACTGCTTAGAAATAGCAATTCAAATTAAACAATTTATTAATAAAAACAAGAGAATGACAATGGAGCTATGACAAATAGAATCAGTTTTCATAAAACACAATCAATAAAGATAAATATTATCATGGGAAATAATTTTTAAACATTTTCTTACTCTCTGTATATCATGGAAGCCAAGTAATGAAGCAATTTGAGGATTCCATCTCAAGAAAATAGATTTGTATTATAAGAAAACTAAGAACCAAGTTGGCAAGTATACACATGAAAATGATTTCTAAAGCTTAGAAAATGATTTAATTAACACCAAACTATTTCAATAATAGACTAAAAGGCAATCTCCATTCCCATAGTCAGCAATTATAGGTTTAGGTGCATTTTCTAAAACTATTAAGAATAGGTAAACAATTAGCCGGGCGTGGTGGCACACGCCTTTAATCCTAGCACTCAGGAGGCTGAGGTAGGAGGAGCGTTGTGAGTTCGAGCGAAAGGCTGGCCTGAGCTACACAGTGCAACCCTGCCTCAAAAAACCAGGGCCGGGAGTTTGGCTCAGTGACTTAAGTGCCTGTCTGACAGACGCGAGGTTGTGAGTTCAATCCCTGGTGCCGCAAAAAAAAAAAAAAAAACAGGTAAACAAGAAAAATATATAAGAAAAGGAAAGAAAACAAAAATTTCAAGAAACTAGAAACAAAAAATTTTCAGTGAATACTGGTATCCTTACTAGTATATAAGAACACATGCCTCTTACCATAATAAAAGAAACCTTTAAAGGGAAAATAGGCTAAAAGCTGAAAGCAGCAGAATATGGCTAAAAGGAACAAGGGAAAGTTAAAAAATATAAGAAAAATAAAAATGCTATTACAAAAGAGAAAGCCACAATAAAAGTACTAGGTTACTATTAACTAATATTCTATACAATAAAAAGTACAAAAAATCAAATTCAAGAGTACTACAAATGTAGATGTGAAAGCAACAAAAAAAAGACTGAAAAGGCTGGGAATGAACGATAAACAGGAAGATTTGAGGGAAGAGATTCAACCCAAGATGCACAGAAACAACATTTTTTAAAAAGATATTTGTACATGCATGCATATACATACACTGAAATATATTTTCTTGCTTGTGTGGAGAAATACTATCATGAAGGAAATGAAGTTAGCATATGGTGGGGCAGGGGGGTGAAGTCACCTTTTTCAATAGAAATTATCTGTAATACAACACCCTGCACCAAGAAAAAATAAAGAACTTGTGAAAGGAGCAGAAACCAGGATAACTGTAGAATTTCTGCAGCACTAAATGATAGAAAACTACAGAACAATGTCTATAGATTTTTAAAGAAAAAAGTGTGCAAAAAAACTTATCCTTACATTTAAGAAAGTTCAGAAAGGATAACCTGACAGAGTTCAAAAGACAAAGAGTTCAAAACCAGTCTCTTAGAGGGTAAATTAGGTTTGTAGGACTGTGGTAACAAATTTACAACTAGTGGTTTAAAACAAATTTATTCTCTCAGAGCTCTTGAGGCTGGAAATTCCAGTCAAGGTGTTGGCAAGGCAATGTTCTCTCTGAAGGCTCTAGGGAATGACTCTTCCTTGCCTCTCCTAGCTTCTAGTGGTTGGCAGCAATCCTGAGCATTCCACAGCTTACAGAAGAAGTATCATATTAATTTCTGTCTCCATTGTCACATGGCATTCTTCCCATGTGTCTTCTGTCTCTGTAACCAAATTTCTATCTTCTTATAAGGGAAGTAGTCACTAGATTAGGGTTCAGCTCAATCCAGTATGACCCACTGTGTAATCCAATATCATCGTAAACTGATTGCATCTGCAAAGACCTTATTGCCAAGTAGTACTATGTATTACATATACATAGTATTAAAGGTTAAGATGTGAACATTACCTTTTGGGATGACACAATTCCATTCACTATGAAGAGAAAAAATATTTTTAAAATATGTTCTAGGCTAACAAAGATGAGTAGAAATTAGAATTTAAAGCACAAGGGAGTCATGATATAAAAGATCGCTGTGTTTCCCCAGGCACAATGTCAGTAATCCAACTGGACTGAGGGTATTCAGGCACACGGTGCAATCGAGGGGCAAAGTGAGGACAGAAATACTTTCCTAAACTGTGCCTTTTCTGCTCTGGTTTTCACCCATGAGCCACATATGTTGATCCACAGTAAAACATTTAGTTGGACATTTAAGACAATCGCAAGGATACTCTTTCCACCATTTATGGAGAGTGGCTCAACTAATTTAAACACATTTAGGACAATTATCCAGTCAAAATACTAAATAAAAGTGCATTTTTCTCTCTAAATGAGCTGCATAAAGCAACATAATAACTTTTTATTTATTTGCTTAGGACTTAAATATTTTTTCACATCTTTGAAACACACACTGAACAATCTAAATCATTAGATTTTTATTAGTTTTTATCTCATGTAGGTTCTATGACTATATTATGTATGCTTAAAATTAACGAGGATACAAATTCAATGTATAAGAGATGAATAAATACATAACTAAATATTAAAGCTTATTCCTGAAACTCTGGATGCTTTTTAAGTTTCTACTTTGTGAGTGTGTGCTATTTTTCCAAACATTTCCATTATTTCCATGCAACTAAATTTATAAACAGAAAAAAACAGCTTATATAAATAAGCATGTAGAATTTTATATTGATGATATGCTGACAATTTTATAACTTTTAATGAAGCAAAAATTTGGAAAAGGAAATCCTCCAAAATGTGAACAACATAACCTCTAAGTACTAGGAATAAAGAAAAGTTAACTTTCCTTTTTATGCTTTTCCATATTTCCCAAATTTCTAAAATGAGTATGCCATGTTCTTGCAATAGGAACAATACAATATAAAAATTATATAAAATAATAAAAAAGTGGAGAGTAGGGTGGACTTTCTTTGCAGACCTAAAGTAACATCATTTTTTGTCTGTAACATCTATCCTAAAGCAAACAGAAGTCTCTGACTGCTTAAAACAATGTGTCATAGAAAAGGATCAATGCTGATATTTTCCTACCAATCAATGCTTTTAAAATGATATATTTTAAACCAGGCATGATGGTACATGCCTATAATCCCAGCACACAGGAGGCTGAGGTGGGGGGATTGTTGTGAGTTCAAGACCAGTCTGGGCTACAAAGTGGTTTCAAGGCCAGCCTAAATTGCATAGTGAGACCCTGTCTCAAAAAATAGGGCTGGGGATTTAGCTCAGTGGTGTAAGTGCCTGCCTAGCAGGCGCAAGGTTGTGAGTTCGATCCCCAGTACCAAAAAAAAAAAAAAAAAAGATATATTTGGGCTGCAGCTGTAGCTAAGTGGTAGAGTGCTTACCTAGCATGCATGAGACCCTGTGTTCATCACCGCTACCAAAACAAAACAAAAAAAACTAGTCATTTTACAATAATATATTTGCTAAATCATACAGAGCCAAAATACAATATAAAAAATAATTAAATTCTTTGTTGACTTGACCAGAATCACTCATATTAAAACCATAAGGTGCCAAAGCAAACTGGAAACCACTTTTCTTCTTTAGTACTTGACTCATGATTAAAAACTATCATTAAACCTAAAATGTTCCTGTCTTTTCAAGGAGCTAAATAAATAAATATAAATGTAAAAACTGCAAATAAAGTGACAAACTGTCACGAGTATGTTTAGAAATTGTAGATTGAGGCTGAGTCCTAAGCTAACTCCAACTGCCAGCTTTTGAAAATTACCACTTTGCAATAAGTTACTCTACAGCCTCGAAATAGTTACCAATCAAGAATCTTATCACTATATGTGTGAAAAAGTAGGTGGTCAGAAGTTGTCTCAGTTCCTGGGGAGTTCACAAATTTAGTCCATGGCCTCTGAAATTATATGTGAAGATACATCAGTTTTGACACTTTTATAAAACAAAAATAAATAAAAAAATTTTTTAACAAAAAAGGTAAAGATGCCAGGCATGGTGACACAAGCCTGTAACCCCAGCACTCAGGAGGCGAATGCAGGAGGAGCACTGCAAGTTCGAGGTCAACCTGGGCTACAAAGTGAGTTCAAGGCCAACCTGAACTGCATTGAGTTGAGACCCTGCCTGAAAAACTCAAAAAGACAAAAAAAAAGGGCAGGGGGAATGAATGAAAGACAAGCTCCAACTTTATTCTTATAATTCAACAAACATAAAATTACATTGCCCAAGTTTCTAAAAAAGCTTACTCTTAATTTTTCCTCAAGGTCTGGCAATAGTGAGGCAACTGTCCTTGGTCTGAGAACCATGTTCTTAGTAGCTCTAAATAATCCAGTACAGTTGGAAGGCAGCAAATTTTTACTAGCTAGCAGTGCACAACATTCAGAAAAGATCAACTATACTTTACAGACAACCGCACACTGATGGCACCATTACATAACCCAAAATAATATTATAAGAAAAAATAGAGGGAAAAAAAGACAAGCACAAATAGCATATCTGTGAATGTTAAAAACTTGACAAAGTCTCCTTAAACAAGAAAACAGTATTACTGAAAGGTTTTGGGTTGTAACTGTAGTACTGGGCTATCAGAACAAAGAGGTTGGTCCAGCCTCACTGGCCTCCTGGACGGTCAATGAGAATGCAGATGCCAAGGAAGAACTGAGTATGGTAGTGCCTTTCAACACAACCAGATAGGAAGGGAACCCATCGTAAGTAAGAGAAAGGGCTCTTTCTTTGAGACATTTCCGAAAAGAAAAGAGAGGCCCTCCTTTCTCAGAAAGTGTCCTGGTTGGCTCAATCACCTCTCAGAGTTAAGAAAAATCTGGGCAAACCATCATAGTTCAGGGTAGAAGCTCAGAACTGCCACAGCACTTGAGAATTACCTGGAGAATTTCTTTGGTTTTATTTTGCTCTGATTTTATATACCATTTTCCAGGTTTCTGGGCTTTGGGAGCAGGGCCTTGTATATTTGTTTGGTTGCTTTGTTTGTTTTCAAACTCCCCACAATGATTTCAATGTGCAGCCAAGACTGAGAGCAACAAAAACAATGGAAAGAGCTGTAGAAAATAAAATTAAAGTCTTGGGTTTTAAGATGGGCTCTAACAATTTTTAGTTGTGCTGCCCTGCATAAGTCACTTTGTATTCCAAAGCCTTCCCACCCACAACTGTACAGAAAAGAGTACAACATCTCCTTACCTCAAAGGGGTTTTGGAATCTCAAATATGTGTTAGCTGTAAAGCACTTTACACATGTTCCAGCAATCCTTTTCAAATACAATACTTACTATGAGAGAGATTTCAGGTGCTCTTAATAAATCTGAAGATCAGAAACCTATGACTACATATGCACACTTGAATAGATTCTATAATGAGTTTAGAAAAACTTCAATTTGTCAGGATGTGAATGGAAAACTTGGAAAGGTGCTATTTTTTAGCCATCGAATACATGGTACAAGAAATTTATTAATCAATACACATATGATCCATAAACAATGAAAAACACTCAAAATCATATCAATGCCCCTAGAGTCTGCCTAACTGAAAAAAAAAAATGTTCTATTTCAAATAAAGAATTTTAGGGCTGGAGATGTAGCTCATGCAGAATTTTAGAATTTTAGGGTTGCAGTACTTGTGCTGGGTTAGGCCCCCCAGTACTGTAATAAATCAGTCAATAAACAGGAATTTTATTTGTGACTAATCTCTATGTAAATAGACATGGTTAAAAAGAGCTCCTTAAAAAGGTATGAATGTTAAGATCTCATCCAGTCCTGTGACTTTTTAAATGCAATATATCTGCAAAGATCTCTCAATTTGTCAGCCCACAACTTTTTCCTGAGCACTTAGTTCAATACTTGATATTTCAGAGCCATCTCAAACTTAATGTGTCCAAAATATAGGCCCTTAATTTCTCCTGATTCCCAATGTTAATGTGGCTCTATCCTTATCTTTGAAGACTCAACTCAATGTCATCTCTTTAAAAAGAGCTTGCTGATTCCAAACAAATCATATGCTTGTTTACCCAATTTTATCTTTTCTATAGGAAGGAATTATGTGTGTATGAGTTCACTGTCTCCACCTCTCCACTAGGATGTAAGTTCCATGAAGGACATAAGACACTATTAAGATGTTATCATATTCTTTGTTGTGACCCAACACATAAAACATTATCTTATGCAATGTCAGCCATCAATACATGTTACCCTCAGAGTCAGGAAGAACAATAAAGCCTGGAGGTTTCCAGTCTCTACTTACTACTCTCCATTTTTATGCTGTCTTTTCTCATCTCTTTGGTCCATTTTCCTGGCTTTCACCCAGGATCTTTCTCCTTTGGGCTGAAAAAACTTTGTACTTTGCTTTGTTTAGAAGGAACACTCAGATTGAACCTTTGGCCATCCACTGTCAGTGGTGAGCTATACCCCACCCCGGGGAACCTGGTTCTCAGCATACTTCTGGCAAGGATTATCAATACACCCATGTCTCCTGACTCAAGAAAATAAAGAATATTCATAATTCTTTAAACCACGCAGTTCCTTGGGTCTGTCATTTGTCCTTGGTTCTGGTACAATGGCCAAAATAAAAACAATAGTCCACCACAAGCATTCTTTATCAGGTACCATTCTCTTGCTGAAGGTGCATTTTGTACATTTGTGCTATCTATAGACAATAACACCTCACTTAACACATATCCTGTTGAGGGACCATGTCTCATATGAAGTTTCCAGAAAAACAACTGTTCAGAGATAAAGATGAGGTCCCAGGGTTCTTTGGTACTATAATTTGTCCTGGTCCCTCATCAATGCCAGGAAGATATAGAAACCTTTGCTAAAGACTACTTATTCAGACCATTTATGGTCTGCATCATGGTGCTTGCCCAGGAAGGATCACAGAAGAGTTTTTAGTATTTTAGTATTTGAGTTTCTACTACCAGACAAAAGTGACAATAGACAGGAAATACTAGTATGCACTTTGCTGACCATTTCTGATTCCATGTTAGGCTACCCAGCTCCTCTCCAGTGAAGAAAGCAAAGAAGAGCCTCCCACACTCAGTGCTAGGCACAAGAGCTTTACCAACAGGCTGGGTGTTCATCTTTCCCCTAGGTCAGGGTCTCTTCTGCTAGGTTCTCTGGGGTTCTTGGCTGCAAACTATGGTTCTGGTTCAAATAATGCCTAAATTCTCCATATCAGAAAGAGCCTCCACAACCATACCCAAATCTGACATCTTACAGAAACACATCACCTATGGAAGAAGATGTAAAGACAAGGAAAATGTGGAACAATCCCAACAGAAAAACAAAGTCTTAAATCTCACACCACACCTCGTTACCGCAACTGGGGCTTCTTACTTCAACCCTTTACAAGTCCTGGAATGACGCAGACAGATACTGCATTGCAGATCACACAATCATTTTGCTCCTCTTGGTCACCAGTGCTCACCTTCACAGGTCCATCCTCTCAACCCTCAGTACAAGTTTCCTATACAGAAGTTCCATTATCACAAACCCAAGTGTATTTAAAAGAAATTTATCTTCTCTGATTACAGTGCCACTATTCTTTCAATTGCAAAAACTTAGTCATCCTCATTTTTTCCTTTCCTCAGTGTGCAACAATCTTCAAATTCCTCAACAGCCTTCTTCTTTTTGTCAAAATTCACTGTAGTGGTTGATTGATTATGTCAACTTGAAACATTTAGAGGCCTAACTAAAAGAGCTTAGGAATTCTACACCCTAGGGTGTAGAAGACCCGCCCTATGGTGGGTCATCACCAAGATGCTATAAAGAGAAGGAGGAAGGACAATTCCATTCCATTCTTTGGAGGAGCTCCAGTCTTTGCCTTTGGTTTGGACATCGTCTCCTGACTTCCAGCGTAGACTGTTCTGCTTTCCGGCGTAGACTCTTCGGCTCCAGCATAGACTGTTCTGCTTTCCGGCGTAGACTCTTCAGCCCTCCAGCGTAGACCTTTCGGCTCTCCGTCGCAGACCCATCAGCCTGCTGGTGTGGACTTGCACAGAACACTGGTGTGAACCCCAGACCTTGGATAGAGTCCTTCGGCCTCCAGTGTGCAAACAACTTTCGCATGCTTCCTCATTCGACTCTGTGGCTGACCATCGTAAGCCTATCCTGTAATTTTTATACCTTTGTATATCTTTGTAATTTCTGTTTCCTCTAGTAAACCCTAACTGATACATTCACCTACTGCCACCTCTTCTGCACTTCACTATTAATCACTCCCTCTCCTGGATCATAAACTCCTTTTCTACTAAGTTTTTTCCTTTACCTTATAAATAGTCCAAATAGCACTCCTCTGAAGTTTTTTGCTCCCTTCCCCATTCATTCCTGATGAAGGAATTACTTCCTTGGTATCCAGGGCCTTTCAGCCCTGTTTAATCATCAAGCACAGTGTGTCATCATTATTAACATGCCAGACTATCTTTTGGTGAGGGTTCTTCAAAGCAGAAAACAAAGCTTTTTCAACTTCAAGTCCCCACTGCAGTCAGATTGTGACTTATGTCGTATTATTATCCTCAAAAATACAAATACATATGCAAATACATATACTGTACTTCATGGATCATATGATGCACAATTATTTTACATGTTATCATGTCTGAAACTGGGAAAGGTCTGATAACTGATGACATATTAGAATTGATAAAATATGATAATTTCCTATAAACCTAACTATAAGACCATGAAGGCAGAGACCAAAACTGAAGCTCAAGCACTAAAAAGAACAAACTAAAAATGAAATTTGGGAATCAAATCTCAGCCCATATGAAACGTTGGCACCTAAGCAAAGTGAACTGACTCACTGTCACTGGAACGCAATACAAAATCAAAGACTTTTTTGGTTGAGGAAGACACAAAGAAAACAACACAATATACTAGCAAGGGTTGCAAAATCAGGGACAACATCCTTTTGGCTCACTGTGATATTCTGAGTGCCCAACACAATATATTGCATAAAGCAAGGATTTTAAAAGGAATTTATGAATGAATGTTCTAAGATGAAAAATCTGGATGTATTGAACACAAAGGATGGCTGTTAGGGGTCCAGTTAGCAGGCAGAAGCAGAACACAGTAGTGTGGTCAATGGACTGCCTCATCAAAACCTCTCAGGATGCCAGTTAGAAACTGAGATTTCAAGTTTCCTTACAGACCAACTGAATTAGAATTTCTGAGGCTAGGACTCAGAAATTTGGACTTGTAACAAGCAATCCAGGTGATTCTCACAGGCATTAAAGTTTGAGAACTAGAGTATATTAGTAAAATGACCTGCACTGGAAACAATGGAAAGGAATGAGTAAAATGTCACAAATTAAAAAATTCAATCTGAAGAATATAAGGGTTAGAAAAAAAAAAGATAAAACCTAGATGCAATAGAAAAAAATGAGAAAGTTAGTTATAAACAAGTGCAAGAACACTTTAAATATAAATGTATAAATATTAAAGAATTAGGAACTCTGAAAAGTCCTGGTATGAAGGATTAATTCCATCAGTGTGCAAGGGGGCAGGAGTACCATCTGAGACATCATTAGGATAATTAAATAATTAACACACACAGGATTAAATTTTCTCTTGGGGAAAATGATAATGAACAAGAAACACCTAATGTAGTTTCACAAATGATTCTTCAAATATCTTCAGACAAAGACAGATTGGAACTAAATATGGAGAAAAGTGAAAAAGTATCTTGTTTCAGCCAGCTAAAACTTATAGAAAAGAGTCAGAGGTAGCAAATTAATTCATGCAACTCAAGTAAGTCAGACATGAGAAGACAGGCTTTTAAAATTATCAAGAGGGAAAAAGACTAGGAAAAGAAAAATGCTGCTAAAAATGGAGTAGAGTATGGAATTAATGAAGACTAAACTAGCTCAGAAACAGACCTAATTCTTTTTAATTTATCTTTGACAAGAAAAATGAAGAAGACATATTTGTATAATTAGAGAAAATGAGGACTTTGTAAAAATAGCGACTGACAAAAAGCAGATGTGAAGCATTTGACAAAACTGAACTCATACCAATCAGGCGATCTAGATGATGGGAAGCTGAGTCTCTCAAGAGAATTCACTCATACACTTGCAGAGTCATTTACAATCATTATGGAAATATGGCAGAAAAATGGGGAAACAAAAGATCTGAAGTGGAAAGGAAAAATTAAATAATGAAGTATCACATCAGTCTTCAAATGATTACAAAGAGATGATGGAAAATTTAAGTGGAAACTAGTAACACTTTTTTTTTCCAACCTAGACAGTAAGCTCCATGAGGCCAGGGGCATTCTTTTTCACTTTTCAACACTGGCACAAAGTTTGTAGCAAACAGTATGTGATCCATGTTCTATCACAGTATCATGGATAAAGACAGGAAGCTACAAATTGAATGCTACCAAACTTTCCATTTCTCCTGAGCAGAATACTGCACCACAAGGACTCTGTCGTTTTTTCCTTCTTACTAATGACATAATATAATAGGAAAAAGCAAAACTCTTAAACACCTTGTAGATAATTAAATTGTAAACCATAATCAGAATAAAAACCTTTAGATTCTATTAACAACACTTTAGAAACTTTAAAAGCAAAAACTACACAATACATACTATAAATCTAGGTAAATATTTTCAGTATTTTCTTTAAAAATATATCCTCTAATGTATTTGGAGAACATGTAAAGTTTAAAGAGAAACTGTTTAAAAAACAGATTATAAAAAGCATCTTTCCTATGATCATTACATACCTAATGAATGAGTCATTGAAGTTCCTCACATACACACTCCAATACAACATCATCCACAAACACTCAAATATATTTTCATTAACTTACCCTGAATGCATAAACGGGGCATACAGACAAGTTTTTACAGAGTCATATAGTTCTGGAAGGTTAACACTATGGTAATGGAAAAAAATCTTCAGCAGCTTTCAATTAATTATAAGTAAAAGCTTCTGCGGAGGTAGGGGGGCACTGCTACACTTCCTACACACTGAAAAGATGAGGGTAGAGTGAAACTTTATTTTGGGGTATCTTTCTGGAAACTTTATTTTTGGGTATCTTTCTGTACAAAGATCAATGCATTCCATATAGTATATACTAACCATACACTGATTAAACAAAATTGAAAACCTCTCACTCATTTATAGGAAAGAGATATGATACAAATGTTATTTATATGAATAACAATAGCTCTAGCCTAAAAACAACAACTGGAGTAAAACTGAAAATTGTATTCAGAGAGCAGAACTCAGGTAGACAGACCGCCATGTACACAAACCAGTTAAAACAGCAAGAAAGTGGTAAAAAGAAGGCCCAAGCCATTTGTGGGTTTGACCCAGTTCATATCCAATCAATCTGTCTAGATGCCAAGGATGAGAAAAATAAAAAGCTTTAAAAACAAGCAAGCTGATATGAGCACTAATCTCTTGAATCAACTGGCAAGAGTAAGCTCCACTTCTTAAAAAAATAACACACTGAGGTAATTCAAATATGCTTATGTTACTCTTTCTTGTAGTAGCATATAAATAAATAAATGATGAACAAGAGCAAATTGAAAGGCAAAAAATATTTAAATATTTCATTCAAGATGGAAGGGAAAAAAGCCTGTTTAAGTGTCAAAAGAAACATTATTTATTCAATTATCCATCCAACACAATCCACATGGGATAAAATCAATGACAGAAAGTATGTACTAACTGAGATTCTTCTGGAAAATTAACCAAACAATGGAGCATTTTTGCCAGAAATATATATTCGTAGAACATTCAAAACTTAAGTGATATAAATAGAGATGGATAGAACTAAGAGAGAGAACTCTACAATAAAGGTGTTTTGAGTGCCACTGTTTATTTATCTGGCAGCCTGGACTATTCAGAATAATAGGAATTAAAGAACAATACAGAAAAAATATAGACATCTCCATGAGAACAATTTACATATGCTACAAAATCCATAGTTAAGAATTCATTAATTTGATACCACAGAAATTTTTTTCTGATTACTTTTTATACATGATTCTGACCTTGGTTCTTTACCTTGCAGCTTAGAGCACAGTAGCTGAACAATTTAGAAAGCAAGAGTGGCTTCTCTCAGACACAATAAATATCTAAATATGATAACCTATAACCAAAAGGCAGAGGGCATGAGAAACAGAGTAAGATAGAAATGCCAGTCTGTGGATGGTTCAGGGTGGGGAACACTGTATGTGCTGGAATAAGTAATAAGGAGACTTCTAACCTATCATAGTACTCTGAATAAAGGGTACTGTGGAAAAGTTCATCAGGCACCTAGATTCAAATGGATGCCCTTCAATCATAAAATGTCTGAATGTTCACAGTACATTTTGACAAATTTGAGAAATGCATCTTATATGTTTCCATTAAAAATCTTTAAAAATATTATTTGGTGTTTAAAGGAGTGAGATTTTTGTTTTCTGGAGAGCTCAGCTATACTGAGAAATCAGGTTCTAAAATGTGGCTGAATAAACTGAACATTAGCAATCTTTTTGAAAGAAAATATGACACAAGAGTTAGGAGTTTACATACAATAAAGCAATCAGTTTCTATTAGAAAAAGGATAACAATCTAAAGACAAAAAATAGTGCTGATAAAACTTTAATTACAAAAACAAAGAGTCTTATGTTAATGGCAACAGAATTTTGAGGTCTGTACAAAGGCACCTCATTTCTGTCTTGACACACAAGCCTTTAAAATGGTAAACAATCTCAAAATATCTTTGAAGCAAAACCAGTGATATATTGGGTTTCTGATTTTTTTTTTCTGCACTGAATTAAAAGTTAATAAATGTTGCAGGCAGTTTCTCTGCATTCCTCAATCCATTCCCACCCTATGCTCTAGGAAATAAAAGCAGCCTCTGCCACCTCTTCACAGTCTATGGTTGGCAAAATGACTTGGTGGGAGAGCTTTGAAGTCCGTAATTACAGAAAGAGAAATATACTATAAATGCCAGAGGGGGGAGCTCAGAGCAAAGGGAAAGACAGTGTTTATAATGGGCAAGAGTGGGAAATGCTGAGAACCTTCTGAGTTTCTACACAATATTCTTTCTTCTTTTTTTCAGTATTCTTTTGAAGAATGAGTTATAATACCTTTTGAAACAAACAATCTTTTTCTTTCCCCTCAGGTAGAGGAAAAATAAATAAAAGTACTGCTGAGGATAACCAGTTTAAACAAGGAGCAAGATTCTGAAACCTCTGCTTTAAAGAAGGTCTAGCACTCAGCTGCACCTCTGGAATCCGTTTTGTTTACAAATGAATCTACACAGTAGGACTGGCATCTAATGATGCTGCAGGCGCAGTAAAGGAATTACCCCAATATGATCATTACCTTAAAGAGGTGTTTGGCCTCCTCCAGATTCCTTTATAGGTTTACTTCTAAGGACAAAATGGAATTTTAATAGGTTCTTTCCATAATTAAAGATATTATATAAGTGTATTTACTATCATTCTTACCATTAAAGAAATGTAAGTACTTTATACAAGAATATAGCCACCAGTCATTATTTTGTCCTAAAACCAACTTCCAAATTTAGGCATGGTGGAAGAAATGGTCAAGGTCTACCAGCACCCTTGCTCTTCTAGATCTAAATAGTTAAGAGTTCTTTTAACTGAGTTTTTAATTCTCAACAGTTTGTTAATGACCAGGAGCAAAAAAGCTAGCATTAAAATAGGTGTCATGAAACAATAAAAGTCTTGATTATTGTGGAAAACTAAACCTTGCAAGAATCAGCACTCAAAGATTATCTGTAGAAGAAATCAGTATTCTTTTATTAGCTACTGCCATAGCAATACTGAGTAACAAACCATCCCACAATTCAACAACATACAACAATATGCTTTTTTTTTTCTGTTGTTCATATATATGCTTGTTACGTGGGATTCAGCTGTAGGTTGCTCACCTGGGCTTGCTACTGAGCTGAAGATTAAAACCAGATCAGTTTTCCACTCTCCTTGAATTAGGATATACTAGAAAAATGTTCTTCTATTCAAGTCAGAGTACAAAAGACCAAGTCCAAACACACAAGCACATTCCAAGTCTTTGGTAATAGGATATCAACAGTCCATTGGTTATGGCAAGCCATCTATCCAAACCCTTGCCTAATATTAGTGGGGCAAGGACCATATTCGTAGTTGGCAAGCTGTTAGAGGTGTTTGGTTTATACCTTATCTGGTATCCTGATCCTGCTGCTAACAGAATATAAGGGTTTTCCATCTCCACTCTGCTATCCAGAAAAAAAAATCTAGTTTCATGTAAGTTTTCCATATATAACACTATTTGAAAATACATATTAAACATGAAAAAGCTTTAAAATTGGGACTGTATTGGATTTATAAACAGATATGTCTTAGAACCTTATAAGTGATAAAAACTTTGATGACAAAAAAAGGTAATAAATTAGCTACAGTGTCTTGCTTAGTATACCTAGTATTTGCGAACATGAACTTCCTAAGTTGTGTACCTCACATTAACATCAACAATATTTTATAGAGTATTAGCATTGCATAGAAATAACCTGCTAAGCAGCAGAATTACAAAAAGATAAGTCAGAAAGGTCATACAAAGGTTTCCACTTGGATAACATAAGTAACAGTGGTGGCATTAGCAGAAACTAGAAGACAGTAGAGCACTAAACTTAATAAGCAGATCAACAGTAACTGTTAAATCTTTACAGTAAACAATATTTTAAGATGAATTTAAAAGGCTTTGACTATCCACATGCATTTACAGGTTAACTTGTAGACCACATAACCAGCTGAATACTGCTAGAAATGAGATATGCAGACAGACTGTAGGAAAAAATAAAAACATTATATAGACACAAATGTATATTATGTATATATTAATTTACATATACAGCAAAGGAAGGCCAGTGAGCCTCAGGTTCAGGGTTCACTAATTATTGAATGCCTACTATGTGTCCCATATACTATTTCACTAAATAAAAAGCTACGTTGTAAGGTATAAACTATTGCTGCCCACATTTTGGAAATGAATAAAGATCCTGGAGAAGTTCTAAGGTTTAAGCAAAAATACACTTGCCAGAATTTGAACACAAATCTTCTAAATAAAAGTCTGTGCATTACTAGCAATGCTTTTATTTTCCACCTGAAAGGAAAGAAGCATTCTTTTATATTCTTCCATATTCAACTCCCAACACCACAAGAATGAAACTGACTAGAAAATTATTCTCTTAATAGACTTACAATCCTCCCTAGAACATGTCCCACAGATTTAGAAAAATATAACTAGCACATGGGAATATTTTAAACCTGTTGTTTTAAGTGACACCAGAAATCAATCAGCTGGTCAAAAGTCACAAAAAATGAGAAACCTCAGTATCTTCAAGTAATGTCTTAAACTTTTGTTTCATGCCAGGGGTGGTGACACAAGTCTATAATTCCAACATGTGGGAGACTGAGACAGGAGGAGTGCCACAAGTTTAAGGCCAGCATAGGTGGCATAATGAGTTCAGGGTCAGCCTGAACTACACAGTGAGAACCTATCTCCCTAATGCAACTCCCTCAACAAAAAAGCACTTAGAAACAAAACGAAACAAAACAATATTCTGCTTCCTGGAATCAGTTTTAACTAAAGTAACAGAAATGATGATTTCCCATAAAACCTTATAAAATAAAGCCTTCGTCAAAAGAAAGTGAAATATACACACTCTGCACTCAAAGGCTCTAGATCTCTACCTACATTCTATAGCTTTTACAGACTGAATCTCAACTTCATTACGGGTCCAGTCTATAAACCTATCCTTCATGGCACACAGCTCCACTTAACATGCTAATGTGGCTCCAAGAACATGGCTTCAGTTACAGGGTAATTCAGGCTTACTTATGCTATGCTACATTAATTTATACATATATTACTCTGAAAGAGCAAAGCAAGGAGAAAAGACTGACAAAATATATTTCTCCATCCACGGGGTAATTAGGAAAAAAAGAGAATACTAGTGAATAGCAAACTTCCATTAACTCCTCTCACTTTGATATAATCAGTGGTAAATTTTTTAAGGCAAGTGATTCACAAGGGAGGGTACAAATTTATTGTCTTCCACGATCTAATAAACTTGGCATCTATGGAAGTTATCTATTTATTGATGGCCAACTGTAATTTATCTTCCTTATGTAAAATACTGTTATTTAAATGTTTTTCTCTTTTTATGAATGCTGGACTCAGCAGTAAACATGTAAATGACTTCACAAGAACAAAAACACTCATTAAATGTCAATAAAATCTCACAGCACAACTATAAAACTGTCAGAAAATCATGTATTGGGTCAGCAGCAGATCACAAAACTCAGGAAGAACAGTGAATTCAAAATGATAGTGATGGTAAGAATCTAGCAAGGAATTCAAGACCACAATTCTAGACCTTGTTCAAACATTAAGTCTCTTTATGGCATTTAGGAAGTTACCTGACTTTTTTGGGCACCATTTTTCTCACTATAAATCAGAGGGTTTTAATTAGACTCACTCATTTAGAAATACTTACTGAGTACCTACTATTTATTGTGCTGATCTTAGTAAAATAAATTCAGCAGTAAACAATATGGACACAGTATCTCACCTTAGAGATCTTCCATATCAGTAGGAACATGGATCCATTAAAACCCCTCCAGCACTAAAATTGCATAACTGCTAAACCTTCAGACAATTAACTCATTCCATGATGTTCAAAAGGCAGGAGAGAAAAGATACATCCATTTTTCAACAGTATGTCAATTACATTTCAAAGATGATGGACATATAAAATGGTACAGCTGATTTGAAAAAGTTTGAACATTCCTTAAAAAATTAAACACAAAGCTACTACACGGACACAACAATTCCATTTCTAAGTATAATAAAACTATAAATATATCTTCATAGAAAAACTTGTATGCAAATTTACATAGCAGTATTCATAATATATAAAAGTAGAAACAACTCAGATGTCTACAACTGATGAACAAATAAGTAAAAGTGTTCATACAATGGAATATTTAAAATTAATAATATGATACATACTATGAGTAAACCTTTAAAATTTAATTCTAAGTGAAAGAAGCCAGTCACAGGCATACTGTATGACTCCATTATAGAAACTGTCCAGAACCAATAAATCCATAAAAACAGAAAGTGAACTGGTGGTTGTCAAAGGTTGAGGAAAAGTAAATGTAGGTAACTGGTAATGATGAGTGATTACTAATGACAGTTTCCTCTCTGGGGTAATGAACATATTCTAGAACTAGGTAGTGATGGTTGTACAACTTTCTGAGTATACTAAAACTTACTAACTGTACCTTTAAAATAGTGAACTGTATTCTACCTGAATTATATGTCAAACTTTTTAATGTACAAAATTTCAAACTTATAGAAAAATAATCTAATACATAATAGTAAGAAAATTAATGATATATTAAAATTGGGAGATGATTTCCTAGAGAAATAATTAAAATAATATTCAGACAATGATTTCTAAGTAGTTTTATACTTACCTTATTATTTTAGGTCCAGTGCAAGCATCATTAAAATTGATTAAAACCAAATATGAAAAGCCATGCTTCTATCAAGTCTTTCCCTAATATTCACTGTTTCAGGACTTTGCATTTATTGAATCAATTCACCCTATTTTCCCGTCATCATTGTCCTCCCAACTCAAACTGCGAGTCACTTCAATCACTGTTCTCAGGTCATTCCACTCTGTGTTAATACTCTTCCTGCCCCTTCAGCCTTTTCAAGACATCACTAGTTGTATCAGCCCTGTCAGCCAGCTTTGACTAATTACAAATTAAGACTGTCAGATATGCACATCTAGCCGGGCATGATGGCGCATGCCTTTAATCCCAGCACTTGGGAGGCTGAGGAAGGAGCATTGTGAGTTCGAGGCTGGCTTGGGCTACAACGGGAGCACAAGGCCGGCCTGAGCTATGTAGTGCGACCCTGCCTCAAAATACTAGGGCTGGGAGTTTGGCTCAGTGGCTTAAGCATCTGTCTGGCAGGCACAAGGTTGTGAGTTCGAACCCTGGTGCCACAAAAAAAAAAAAAGCATATTTTCATAACATTCATTACATAGCCTTTGATAAGTGGAAAAGAGAAAAGATAAATCACAAAAAATTAAGATGAGTAATGATATTCATCACAGCTTTTCCAAAATAACTTTAAGTTCTGCTATAACCTAGGTCAAAAATAAATATATACAATAAGCACCAGTAAGTGTTTGTGGAATAAACAGTAAGTGGTATAAAAAACTTATTGATATAGAAAATAACTGAAGAAATCTGACAATTATGTTAAACAAGTCTTCAAGCACCAAATATTGAATTAGTTTTCTGATTTATAAATTCTACAAGAACAAATATCTGAACATTAAGTTGTACAACTAACCAAAGTTGCAAAAGCCCCAGGGATTTTCTAGAGGAACTATGTAAGGACTCATATAATATATATTATAAAATACAGTGATTACCATTTATTCTGAGACTGCTTCTTCCTGATTGTTCTAAGGCAAATGCATGAGTTGGTGGCAGATGCCTATGGTTGCTGCAATAGCAAATGCCATTTAGGTGTCAATAGAGTAAGGTCTAAGATGAAGAGAATTTTAGTAATTCTCTGTTTTAGAAGTCCAAGGAAAAAAGAACTCCTTAGAGCTCAGTTTGGTTGGTCTTGACCAGAAACTTAAATGTGGTTGAGAAATTTACAATCTATTACATAAGACAACAGAAAGGATGGCTGCTCTTCACATCAGATCAAGTGAAATAAAACTGGAAAATTTTAAATCAGGACATTCTCTATATTGAGGTTTAATAATCCATAGACATACAAATCACTGTCAAGTGTGATCCAGCAATTCTAAGAGCTGTATTTTAAGCTTCCATTAGGCTGGGGCACTTTTACTATGATCCTATCAGTCATAAGCTGAGAAGTTAAATACGCTATTTCTCAAATTCTTGAAAGCATCATGGCCTGAAAGCAAACACAGGTAGTTATGTATTTCATCTTTTTCTAGAATAAGAAAATTGATTCCTTCCTCAAAATTTATCAATTGATTATCTTCTTCCTTTTAATGAGGATTAGTAAAAGGTTATATAATTCTCTAACTGGGAACTTCCATCTTGAAAGGAGGAACATGGAACTCTGAATCTCAAGAGGATGTCCACCACTCTTCACCCTTAATGTACAAACACGTTAAGAGAACATTTGACCACTAGTCCCCTCAATTCTAATTTCCTTCATGGCAATCAATTCAGAGGACTACTGAAGAGTACCTCCAAAGATAAGAGATAAATTCATAGAGCCCCACAGTTTAATCTTCCCATCTCATCCTGTGTTACCTGTACCCCAGTGGACATCTAACCAACGAACGGCAAAATGAGGTTGGAGAACAACCTCATGATATATATTAATCTAAAATATAAAAATTCTGGCTTTCCAAAAAAATTAAAACTAAAAATTCATTCCTATTCTATTTCCTGTTTTGTGAACAAGAGATGATCAATCATAGTGTTTTGTATTCCATAATGTAATAGTTTCTAAATTATCATGTCAAAATGTCAGGGTTACTGACGAAAATGCATAGGGGTAAGCTAAAAGCCTGAGATTCAGCACATACAGAGCAAACCAATCAAGCAGTGACCTAGCAGAGGTGTGTATCACCATGTGGAGGGAAGCTGGGAGTGGATAAGTCCAATGTATAAAGTTAAACACAAAAACAGTAACTTCCTATCCCAACTAAAATGCTTCCTAGCCTTTGAGCTATGTGACATATGATCCAAGTTAATGACCCAAAAGAACTGATTATCTTGGGGGGGGGGGAAGCTTATCTCATTGCCTTTGCTATACTGCCAGCAACATAACAGCACAAAGAATGACATGCCAAGATGCTAAAGTTCCTTGAGAACTCAGCAGAGTTTAGAGCCATCCTTGCAAAATGAATCCAATCACTCAGTAGTGGAAATGGCAAGAGACGTACACCATGGATCACACTGTCAATAAAAACTGCTCAATTCCATTTTGCCTTTGGAGAGGAGACATCTGAAGCTCAGCAAGAGGCTGACATCAGTAGATGTTCATGAAAAAAAATCAAGAAAAAGTCAATCTGGAAGGAACCTCTGAGTTCTAATACTCAATAAGAAAACCTCTGTATTATATAGAGTGATGTTAATACTGAAGACCATTTTCTTAAGGCAGAAAAAATCTACATGCAATCAATAGTTCTTTCTTTACCATGTATTCAGATATAGTACTTAAAAATTACCTTTAGCAAGGCAAAGACAGAAAGAGTGACAACAGTTTTCATAATTTCAATAAAGCATTTATGCAAGGCAAAAGAAGCCAATAGTTACATCGTTTTACACAGGAAAATTAGCAGAAAATTGCGCCATGTAAATAAACTTTCCATAAACATCTAAACAGATACTATTATTATCCCACACTTCATGAGCAACAGTTATTTGCATGTAATTAATTTGCTTATTTCTGGTGCCTCAGACAATGTAATATGCTTATCAGCTTAGTTTCTAAACAATAAGTGTTTAACTCTTCCTTTTATAAGAAAATATTTATCTTGCTCATTCCTTGACAGATTCAGAGACATCTACCGAGCTGTGTGTGTTGCAATTATAGACATAACCCCCAAAGGAGGGGTGATATCACCAACTTTAAAGTGAACATGAAATTGGCCAATGTTGAATTCAGTTAATACCAGCCTATTTACCATGATCCACTGTACCATAATAATCATTACCAAAGAAGAGAAAACACCTAGGAAAAAGTATTGCAAATCATATTTTCCACTCCAACTTACAACTTCTCCATTCTGTCCTTCCTTTAATGGCTACTTAGCTCATTTATTTTCACAGTTACACATCCATACCTGCAGTCCAAGCAATCGTAACAGTGTCTTCCCTCTCTTGAACTCTAGCCCTAGGAAAATATCACTTCTTCATTGGACTTGTTGCTACCCCTGATATAGTCTGAAACCATGGGAACCATCCTAATGTTTTCTGTGGGCTGAACAACCCAGCTACTCAAAACTTTGCCACTAGAGAATTTAGGTAGCCATTTGCAAAGTCATGAGTTAAAGTTAGGAAATGACCCATCTACTGACTGTCCTTGCAATTTTTCTTTTTTTAAAGTCAGCTTCTTTCTGAGATAAAACATACGAATGAAACACACAATCTTCATCAATTATTTACTGACCTAATTCTTAAAGTGCTAAGCTTCATACAAAATATACAATACTGTAGAGGCTAAAAATAATGTTACCTATAAAACTTTCTGGCATATCTTTTCATGAGTAATGTATGTAGCAAAGAAGATTATATAAATAAATAATAAACTTTGATTCCTTAATTCCATAGTTACTGAGTACCTTTCATGTCCAAGGACAGCACGAGATACAGGGTACACAGTGACAAGGTAATCACACAGTTCTCACTTTTAATGAGCTTATGACATAACTGAAAAAAAATTGAAAAATGTCTATTTGTGGGCACACGCATGCACTCACACATATACAATTAACAAATCAGCAAATGACATGAAGGCTAGAAAGTGCTAGAAGAAAACCATCTATGGCTTATCTAAAATGAGGCAGAATACATAGGTAGGGCAGACTATCTAATCTGGTTTACCATGTTACGAAGTTTCTAGAATTCTAGATTTAACCTCTAGAAGAATTCTCACAAAAAAAATTATTTAGCTCATCCTTGGGTTACTTCATTAATTGCTTTCTCTAATGATAATTTCCAAATAAGCCTAATGGTTTTGTCTTCTTTCATAAAATATATGCATTTCCCGTCCTTTCTTTAGTAAGATAAAACCTTTGCAAACTTTTCTAAAATTATAACTATCAATTTTTTTCTATCATTAAAACAATGAGAGTCCCATTTTTTTTTAATTGCTCCATAAATTCCCCCAAGGAATTTTCTAAGAATGCCCATTTCAATCAGCTCTTTTGTAGTTGAATGTCATTCTGAACTGGGTCATTTTAAAGAGCTGCACAAGTCAGTAAAACATGTAACCTACATAACCTTCATGAAAATACAGTTCTAAAGTCAGCCCTGTGCCATTTGTAAGTTCACTGGTTTTCATTTAAATACCTATTTTATTATGCAATGCAAACTATAGAGAACTCAAAACTGTTACATAAGCATACATGTTTTATTATGAAATGCAAGCTACAATAGTATCCTTTATATTACACAAAGCAAAATACATTAAGTATCCTTTTTATACATGATACAAGCTATAAGGAACACAGAACCTCTAAGACCAACCTTAAGCATAGAAATGTTCAAATCATCCAGAGGTAAGGGTGACTTAGTCATCTCAAGATGACTTCCTGAGCAAATTAAAAAACAAACAAAAAAACCCTCAGATCCAAGCTTCTGCTTTCAATTTTGATTATATCTTTTTAAATCTCTGTACCTATTTAAATAAAGGTTTATATAGCCACTGCCTGGCCTACTTGTAGTGCCCAGAGGCGCATGTAAAAGTCAAGAGTCCAAAAGCACAACAGGAACCTAACATCAGTTAGGCACAAAAGTGATCACTTAATTCAATACATACATACATACATACCTAAGGCTACTGAGCATAAGATAAAAATCACCTCACATGAGTTATAGATAGTATTTATTTCTTCTGCCTAATATCGTAAGTAGTCATTATATGTCCATCTCCCTCAATAAAATAAAAATACCTTGGGTACAAAACCATAGTTTCTTCATCTTAACCGCTCTTAAGTACCCTGAAAAAAATCACTGACTACTCAATATATGAAAAAATAGAACTTGCCTTTAACAACAAATTAGTAGACATTAAGAGAAAAATGAGTAGTTAAAAGGATTTAAAATTTTTAAGTACTATATTTATTGCCTTTCATTTCATCTCTCTAGTTGAAAGTAACAGAAAATCATCTAAAATAGCTTAAACAAAAAAGAATGGAACTTATTACACAGACTGAGAGTTGTGTATTATACAACAAAAAAGCAAAATTATAGCCAAAACTAGGAACAAGAAGCAGGAAATGGAAAGCAGACAATCCCTCCAGGAGTGAGCCCTGTCTCTCTCCATGAAATTTCCTTTGTTCTGCAGATCGAGGTCCATCTGTCTTCTGCAATGACCTTTGTCTGTTATTACCCTACTAGAAGAAGTCAGCGGCACTACAGCTTACTTTGCTTCAAATCTCTGTATACTAGATCAATAAGGGCTGAACTGTTATTTCATCACAAATTCAAATTCCCAAGAGGGAGCATCTGTCTGTGGCCTAGTCTAGGTCAGGGGACCATCCCTTCTCTGACGGTCAGTGGTCACAGAGAATCAAGTTACATTCATGACTTTTAGGTGCATACTTTTATAGGCGGTAAGTGGTAGCACTGTGAATTAAATATGTAAAGCTTATAGAGTCCATTACAATAATATATAATACATTACACTTTACCATAAAGTTTAACTTCTTAATTCATTCAATTCATACAACAACCCTGTCAAAGAGAAAGGACAGCGTTCACATACAAGAGAATGGATGGTAAGGACAGTTCAATGTCTTTCTCATGGCTACTATTCTACAAAACCAGGGAAAAGATCCTCAAGTCCACTACTTCATATCAACCTACGGCACCAAAATGGAATAGTACGAGGAATAGGACAACCCTTTAAAAAAAAAAACAGTTGGAAACTCAAACTCTCAAAAAGGTGTCTGTTCAACAGCACCTGAAAAGAGAAAAACACTACAGTTAACGGAGGAGGGGGCAAAAAATTATTTTACGTGATGAGCTGGGCGTAGTGGCGCACGCCTTTAATCCCAGCACTCGCAAGGCTGAGGTAGGAGGAGCGTTGTGAGTTCGAGGCCAGCTTGGGCTACAACGCAAGCGCAAGGCCGGCCTGAGCTACATAGTGCAACCCTGCCTCAAAAAACTAGGGCCGGGAGTTTGACTCAGTGGCTTAAGCGCCTGTCTGGCAGACGCGAGGTTGTGAGTTCGATCCCCAGTGCCAAAAAAAAAAAAAAAAAAAAAAGAATCCACATGAGTAAGTCAAGCCTAAAGAACTGTCTTCTCCCTCTAAAACAAACTCTTCTGACACCTACCACTAAAACATCATGATCTATTAAAGTGTAATCACCTGGGGAATACAAGTAAAATGTACATTCCCTTTTAGCTCTGTTCTGAATTTCCTTTATCCCTCTAAACTGCTTCACAGTAAAACACCAGTCAGGTGGTAAATTCCTGCACTAATAGTTCCCCAAATCTACCTCTGAATTCCTTCAGTGGTGAATACCAACTTGGAGAACTGGAGAATTTCAAACTTTTTCCTTCAGTGCATTTATAAACTAACCCTTAATCTGTTCCATGACATAAACCTTTCTTTTTCTTCCTTTACATTTTCTCAGGCCTACTAACCATACATCAGCTCATATGATGCTGTTATCACTCTTCTATAGTCACCCAAAATTCTCATGATTCACTAGACACCCCTCAAATTGAAACCATCTAGCTATGTTCTTGAAATCATTTCTCTTCTCCTACCTTCTTTAATTCTGCCTATACACCCAGTGACTTGAAATAACACTGTTATTTAGAGGATATCTCCCCACTCCCTCTGCTACATACAAGTCTTTGAATTAACTTACACCAAAAGACCACACTGAACAAGTTTATGGTTTCTAAACATAGTCAAAGATTACCTTTTCCTCAACACTGAAGTAATGTCATCCTTAAAATGTATTTCCATAAATCTCCATTTATTTTTCCAGTTTTAATTAAAATTCTTAAAGCTTACCAACTATCAGATATTTGTCTACTCCTATATCCTATATTAGAATTTGTTATAAAACAGGTGACCTATTACAGTGGTAACCTATTCTCAACGAATGTTTATCAGCATTACTGTTCTTAATTCATCCTATATTTAACAATAGTTACAGTAATCCTAAATGTAGTCACAGGTAGTAACACAAATTAGGATAAAGAAAAATGCAGAATCCCAAGAATGATAGCTATAGCACCTCAGGAGGTGAGTCACGTACATTTCCACACAGAAATTCTGTTATAACTCCATGAAGAATATGGCCTCCAGCAATATCCCAAGAGATTTAATACAATGATCCTTTTTGCTCTTTTCAACAATTTACCAATCTTTGTGCATTATTTTCCATAAAGGCCATTCCTTTAATCTAAATTATTTTAGCAGAATAAGTGAAAATAATTCTGAGACTGATTACTCTGTATTCTCCAAAAGCAATGTACAGTGCTAGTAAGCAAAAAAGAGCTGGCTGACCGGCATTTATGATCCAAGCTACTTTTCCAATCCTTTCACATTCAGACGAGGAAAGAGCAACTGCAATAATCAACATCTGGGCACTAATGTAACAACTCCCTGCCCTCCTAAAAGTGTTGAGTTTGAGCTTCTACCCATATTTAAGTATGCTACCCACATTTCATGAGATAAATAAAATGATAAAACTGCTGTTTTTTTCTATAATTAAGAGGATATTGGGGAAGGGCTACAAATAAACAGTTACTTAAGAATTGTTTTTTCAGTAAAAATGGAAAAATGAAAAAGAGAGTTATTTCTAGTACGGCCTTTACTCAAAATTAAAAAATTCATCTGTTGACTAATGCTGGAGGGGTAAAATCATACAAAAATGAGAAATGTATGAAGAATTCTAATGTTTCACATGCTCAATTTGCAAATAACTTTGAAACTCTGCTTTTATAACAAAGAAGTCAAGTATAGGGATTCAGTTTAAATGAAATTTTAAATAAGGGCAAAAACATGTAAAGCCTAAGGATATTGATGAAGTAGACTGCTTGAGGATTACAACAAGTAATAGAACATATTACTGAAATAATATCCTTGATATCATGAGTACAGAGGCAGAAAGACAGGAAATACCTGTGGCACAGCTATTTCCCAGTTTTCTTACATTCTTGCCTACCTTCAGCTGCAAATGTTAAGTAACCTACCAACCTGCAACACCAAAAAGAAGAGTAAAGGGAACAGAATAGTAAAAGAAACAAGACAACTACACTTACAGGTACTACAGTTATTCTGCTCTTAACTACAAACTTACCTTTCTTACCCCATCAATGTTTTGCTTGTAAAATCTTCTAACACTCTGAGCGTTAAAGGGGCTATGGGTTACTATATAGCCAGGTTTTCCATCTTTATCTCCACCACTGACTCCTCTCTGCCTGTCTGTCTCTGTCTGTCTGTCTGTCTGTCTGTCTCTCTCTCTCTCTCTCTCTCTCTCTCTCTCTCTTTCTCTCCCTCCCCCCGGGCTCTCTCTCTCTCTCCAGTGTACTCTAATATTAGATAGATCTAATTATTGGTAAGTTATTTTTATTCAGCAGGAATCTATTTTACTTCAACTCTTTAGCCTGAGTTTTGCTCTCTGTTAAGAGAATTAAAACAACTACTTACCAATATGAGAGTCAATTCAAGTCAGTTAAAGGAAATTACGTCACTACCAAATCTTTCTTTGCAGCCCAGCAAATACATTCTTTTGTACTGTACAACCTATATACTTTTCAGTCTCAGTTCTCAAAGCATAAAATCATACTCATCCCATCTAAATTCCAGTGAACTCTCAAATTTGCTGTAATGCCTTTAGTCATCCAACTTTTATTTCTTCATTCATCCAAAGACATTACTAATTCTCTTCATTCCCATTAATGCCCCCATGCTGCTACCGCATCACTTCCAGGACTCCCTTCTTTTTGCTTCCAGTATAGCATGAGGATCCTGACCACCTATTCTTTCAGTTCCTTTTCCACCCTCTTCTCAGGCATCGGACAGGGGAAGAAATACAAAGCAATATTCACATTTATTGACCATCAGTTAGTTACTGTTGAGATCACTTTTTGTTGTATTTAATATCTCAATGTTTTTTGTGGTTTTCCTACATACAAAGTCTCTGGCTTAGGAATAAAGTCCTTTATAAATTAAATATATTATTTATGCGTGTATCACAAAGTACTACATATGAGAGTGGTACCAAAATGAATAAATAACCCATTATTCTTTCAGTCAAAGGATCATAGGAGCTACAAAGAGAAACAGCCATATATGCAAATTATATAACATTTTTAACTAGGGAGAGGAGAGAGACAATATGGATAAAAAAGAAGTCACCTAAATTTCTAAGTAAGAACCATATTGTGGCTATAGCACCACTTTGAAATTCCAGACAGATTACACAGATGACAGCCAAGTACTATACCAAGTCTGATGCACAAAGCAAAGTTTTTAGATCCATGCTTCCTTTCAAGATAATGCTCTATTTGTCACCTTCAATTCATTGAAAACCTTGTTAATGTGTTTTATACCAATCTCTATTTTTCTCACATACCATGTACTTATTGTACACCTCCTACAATTTGAAGTTGAACTTCACTTCTAAAATCAAAATTCTAAAATATATTATGAGTTAATTATAAAA
Source organism: Dasyprocta punctata (assembly GCA_004363535.1). Taxonomy (NCBI): domain Eukaryota; kingdom Metazoa; phylum Chordata; class Mammalia; order Rodentia; family Dasyproctidae; genus Dasyprocta; species Dasyprocta punctata. The sequence goes on along the minus strand of RJWM01001843.1, from coordinate 70,322 downwards.
CATACACAGTTTTGTTGTTTGCTTTTAACAAAAGCGTATTCTCTCACTCTGCAATATGTGACATTGCTGATAACCCTTATGTGGGATCTGCAATAATATTCTTCAAGTGACATCTTTAAGGCAAAACTCTATCTTTTATAAGCGATATCTCACCTAAATGAAATCATGTATCAAATAATTTACTTCTAGGACTTCTATTATATTATTATTCTTCCCCATAAAATATTCTCTCACCATATCAATTATCATTTTGTATATGTGTGTTTTAACATATAGAAATAAAAAATAATGTAACAGTTATGCATTTACAATTAAGATTTTTAACAAATGTAAATATTCTGTATTAAGACTTTTTAAGAAATGAAATGAGCCGGGCGTGGTGGCGCACGCCTTTAATCCCAGCACTCGGGAGGCTGAGGTAGGCGGAGCGTTGTGAGTTCGAGGCCGGCTTGGGTTACAACGCGAGCGCAAGGCCGGCCTGAGCTACATAGTGCGACCCTGCCTCAAAAAACCAGGGCCGGGAGTTTGGCTCAGTGCCTTAAGCGCCTGCCCTGGCAGGCGCGAGGT
>RJWM01001843.1:0-69655 GCA_004363535.1 Dasyprocta punctata | reverse complement strand
GAGTTCAATCCCCGGTGCCACAAAAAAAAGAAATGAAATGACACAAATATAACTAAAGATCCACTCTCCCATTTTGTTCCATTTTTTTATACTTCAATCATATATGCATGTACCTAGACACAATACACAACAGTGTTTTGCATAATTTACAAATGTATATCCAGTAAATACACACATTAAAAGATGATCAATATGAGTACATATCAGGGGAATGCAAATCAAAACCACAATAAGATACTGCTTTATAACTGCTCAAATGTTTGTACTCTGAAAAATGGACAAGCAGCAAGTATAAGCAAGAATATGGAGAAATTAGAACTCTCACTTGCAGCTGGTAGGAAAATAAAAGCATGCAGCAACTTTAGAAAACAGTTTGGCACTTCTAACACATAGTCACCAGAAATCTAGTAGTTGTACTCTTAGGTATATACCTACAGAACTGAAAACTTACGTCCATACCAAAACTTTACACAAATATTTCATTCATAGCAGCATTATTCAGAATAATGAAAAAACAAAAACAGTTTAAATGTCCATCCAACTAATGAATGCATAAATAAAATGTGGTACATGTGTACAATGGAATATTATCTGCCAATAAGAAAAAAATGAAATACTGGTACATGGTACAACATGGATGAACCCTGTAAATGCTATCCAAGTGAAAGACCATTTAGTGTATGACCTTATTGATATATAAAGACTAAAAAAGTCAAATACATAGAGACAGAAAGTAGAACACTGATTACCTAGAGTTGAAGCAGATGGGAGACTTGGGAGGCTGCTGTGGTGGCTAAAAGGAGCAAGGTTTCTTTGTGGGGTAATGAAAGTGCTCTGAAACTGATTATAGGGACAGATGCACAACTCTGTAATATACTAAAAACCACTGAGATTTACACTTTGAAATGGTAAAGAGTGTGGTATAAGAATTATATGTGTGTATGCATACATAACATGTTATACAATATAAAACATGTAAGCTATAATTATTATATGACATACATAAGAATAATACATATGCATTTTTTGGAAATTTATTCAGTTAGTATCATGTATCTGAGATTAACCCATACTAAGACATGTAAAAGTAGCTTAACTTGTCTACTGTAGCATGGAAAAAAATACCACGTTTATCAATTACTCAGATTTTATTTCCACTTGAAATAATGTTGTAATAAGCACCGTAAACATCATCTTGTGCATAAATTTTCTTGGCTAACACAAAAAGGTCTAATGGCTAAATCGCAAAAGACCAGGTATTTTCAGATTGTTTGTTAAAATGATAATATAATCCATAGTATACAAGAGTTCCTGTTTTTTCTTATCCTTGTCAACACTTGGAATTATCTGGCTTATTGGGTTTTACCAATCAGTAGGTGTAAAATGAAATCTCCTCAGGGCTTAACTTCTCATTTCCCTTTTATAGAGTTTAAAAAATCTTTTATAATTGGTCATTAAATTTCTTCCCATATGAAATACCTAGTCATACCCTTTATCCATTTTCTATTGAGCAAACTCTTTATTTCTTACTGATTTGTGCAGGATTTTCAAGTTTTGGATACTTATTTTCAGCCTCTTAACTACAAATCTACAGTTCTAGTCTATGGCCTCTCTTTTCATTTTGCATTTAATGCCTTTTGTTATAGTGACAATTTTTATAAAACTGTGTTAGAAAATGTAAGACTTTTATTTTGGAGCTTTTAATTTTCATCTCTTAAGTAATTATTCTCTATCAATGTATCATGAAACTATGGTCCTTCAGAGTTGTACAGAGTTTGTCTGAGATGGCCTGATTTATATATCCCCTCCTCGTTGGTCAGTTCATTTGGGCAAACCCAAAAAAGGACATGACTTGGGCAGTGGGGCTCTCTGGCAGTCTCTGAAAGGACTAATAGCTAAAGTCCTCTGCAAGAACATCTCTTGTTTGACATTTAAATGACTTCATATTTAAAACATTTCAAAGGTTCCACTGTTCTTCCAGCTAAGTCCAAACTCATTAAGCGTGGCCCACAAGTTCTCCTGGGGAAATGAGGTTTATAAATGTAAATTACTTATACAATTATACTTATACCCCAGAGCCAGCCAAAGTGGAAAGAAAAAAAATGAAGTTAAACCTCAGTATGACAGCAAAGTCAATGTTAGTTCCTATGATATCACCAATAAAATGGCAGTGTAATTGTACAGAAGGAGATTCAGGCTGAGAATGACTAAAGAAAATCTATCTACAGCAACTTTCAGTCTTACTCTCTACATAGGCCCCATCCAAACACCAGTATTAAACTGATTTAATAAAGAATACTCTCTAGTAACTCCTTTGGATTTAAGCATTAAGCAAAATGACAAGGAATTTAGTTTTGAAATAATTAAATTATCAGTTTCAGCATAATCGTCATTGAAGCTTATAAATCAGAAGAAAATTCAATGAGCTGTGCAAAGCAAAATCACTGAACCCAATAGAAGGAAGCATTCTGAACTGGGTCTTCAGTAGATGGAGCTCTCCCCTCTGAATTGGTGCTGAAATGCGAAGCAGGGAAATTTCAAGAGTTGGAAATACAGTCATTCAAACAAAAGTTCTGAACCCTGGAACTGATTAAAATGCCAATCACTTTTTCCCTAAGAGCACTGGTGTTTTAACTCTGGTATGGAGGTCAAATTTCAACCCAGAATAATGTTATTATTAAACATGAACTGAGCACCAATGCCTTCAACACCTCAAAAAATGGACCATTTTTGCCTAGTTTGCCATCAAACTACTGTTTTGAGAAAGAGAGAAGAATGACTGTAAACCACTTTTGCATTTCATTTTCATGAGGAAAAAAGAAAAGTCAAAGTTTTTCACTTCTATACTTTTATATGATTCAAGAGTTTATTTATGGAAAACTGTTCATTATGATCACTATTGTTTTCTGATCCCTGTTATTGTCATCCAAATTAGACTTAGGACCAGGCCCTGTTTTAATTAACTCAGAGGATATATATTATATGGTGGCTTGAGATTACTTGTGCAGTTTCAAAACTGGGCTATTACAGCAAACAAAAATTTATGCCTGACCCTAAAAAAGGACAATAATGCAAATGAAGATGAAAATATAAAAACATTCAAATACTTTCAAAAATAAAGCATTCCATCCCTCCAAAATGGTCCAGCACAGCACATTTTTATCAGCTGATGCCAACCCATAAAGTATTAGCCAAAATAGAAGAAAAAAATTTGAATTCTGAAAGTTTTCAGTAGATTAAAAAAATCAGAAATTTTGTATAATCTAGAGGGTCTTCTCAGCTCTAATATTAGGCTGCCCACTGCAGAGCAAGACTAAAAAGCCCAGCAGTCATTAAACAACTCCTCAAAAGTAATACACCCTATAAACAAGCTAAGTAATAGGTGATTATTATTAAAAAACTCACTTTAAGGTTTAGGGTTCCTGTCTTATTTATTTATTTATTTTTATCTTTTTGAGACAGGGTTTCATTATGCAGTTCAGGCTGGTCTTGAACTCACTTTGCAGCCCAGGCTGGCCTCAAACTCACAGCAACCCTCCTGCCTCAGCCTCCCAAGTGCTGGGACTACAGGCGTGCACCACCACCCCTAGCTAAGGATTCCTTTCAAAGGTTACATTTAAAAGTACATCACATATTAGAAAAGAAAAAATTGTGGCCCAAAAATAAGGAAAAAATGCTTTGATATGATGATTTACTCCATAATTTTTAAAAGACATTCCATAATAACTTATGTCCCACTTGACATTGCTACACAACTTTCCTTAGAGCCAGTACTCTCTGGTAAACTTGAAGTTAAGTCTCTCATAATCTGACCATAATCTGCACCAGAAGACGCCTTCAATAAGATATCTGATGGTGGGATTTTTCTTCAAACAACTTTCTTAAGAATGTTAGTATGTGTGAAATATAAATAACAAGAAAAATGCAGATGTTAATTAAATCCTGAAAACCTTAAACCTACAAATAATATATGGTAAGATATTCTGCAAATGTAAAGGTGTATTAAATATACTGGCAGAGGTCACAAAATGCAGGGAAAGTGATAAATATCTTTAAAATGTATAAATAAATAATCTTCCTATTTAGTGACAAGAACTCTCAAATTTGTTTCTGATACTGCAAACTATTAAAAGACAGCACTATACCAGACAAAGTGACTTCAATGTGGATCTGATTCCAAGACATGCAAAGATGTTTCAACCTCCCTACATTTGGCTACTATTTTTAATTAACTAAGGCCCTTCCCTTTGTATCAAAAAAATGACTTTATAAATGTAAGAACTGAAATTTAAGTGCTTTTATAAAACAGGGTATGAGTTTATAATAATCTGTGCATTCTTTTGATAAATTTCTTTTGACAGAAAAAATGGATATCTTTAAGATGATGGGCTATTATTTTAGATGCAATGAACTGTGCAGTAAAAAAGATAGATCAAATTTAACTAAACCTATGAAAAATGCCTCTGTAACTTCTGCCTCTTAAGAACACAGTCTCATTCAATGTAGTACCTATCTTACACTTTAGAAAAATAAGGTCAGAGAGGTCAACCTAGCACTGTTTAATCATCTATATTTATTGATGCTAATGCATAAATTTATAAATAAGTTGCACTACTATTGTTTGGTAATTTTGAATGTACTATTCAAGTATAATATAAAATAAAGCAGTAGACAGATGCCATGTATGTACAATGTGAATGCATGTGTTGCCACAAAGAAAAAAATCATATAGGAATACATTCCTCAGTCTTAAAATTCATTTGATAATCCTATGCAAAACTCTAATTTCTCTAACATAATTTTTTCACTAATATGATACCTCTTTCATACCCTCTTCTGATCTCTCGTGATGTGTAAGTCCTAATAAGACTAAGCTACCTTGAAACACGTGTCCAACATGTCATTACCATTCCTGCAGGTTGTCTGTTGCTCACAGACATAAAGTCATTTCAGAAGTACACTCACTGTATATAGGCTCAGCAGGATGGACTGCATGAAGATATGGAAAAATAAAAAGGCAATAAGCAGGCAGGCTTAGGTAAAGTATAATTTTATTTATTAGCCTGAGACCCCAACAAAGACTCCCTATAAATCTGTATATTCAGTCTCTTATTTTTTATTTGTAAAATAAAGCTAGTAAGTCTGAATATTGTCTAAAAACATCATACAGATAGGTTTAACAATAAATAATAAGGAAAATGCAAATTTTTTTAAAAATATTAACTGACAAGGACTACATATCTTGTAATTTCTGATTTTTTAATTCAACTCCCCTTCCCAGCCTTGAAAAGCTAACTTAACTCAAAGCTATGAAGAGGAAAATATTTCCAACACTTATCAAATTGGCCAACAGAAACATTCTTCTGAATACCAGATCCCTGGGGTAATTAAAATATATGGGAAGGAAAGAAGGAATTAATTGAACAACCACAGTCTGCCAAATGTCTGAATAAGACCAGTTGTTATTTGTTCCACAGTAAGAAAAGTTGGGCAGAGGTCAGGATGAGGATAGCAAATAGCCTCACTCATTGCTCTGAGGTAGTGATCTCCAAATGTAATAATGAAAATACTCAGGGAAACAAAACCAAACCAACTCCTCTGGTCATTTCTGGAATCATTTTGAAAATTAAATAAAGAAATTCAGCCTCTAGCACATTCTGCCCCCCACAGTAAGTGATACTTCACATGACTGCTTTGAAAAGATGAGGGTAGGAGTGGGGAGTGATCACTGTACATCACAGGATTTGCACAATTGTACTCTTGTATGCAGGAATGCCTTGTAAAGGTAATACATTAAAGCAGTCTGTCAAAACAGTATTTTCTCTTAGGAAAACAAAACCTCAATAACGTGACAATAAAACTAATCATGCTATTATTATATTTTAGCTAAACATTTACAAATTTGCTAGTTTATTGTACAACCACTTGTGAACAATGCACAAGCACAGGCTATAAGTAAAAATGATGATTTGCCTATATACTAATCTACTGAGAAGTTTATCTAATTTGGAATGCACACATGGTAAACTGAAAAGATACCAAAGTAAAGTAACATTTTGGTATAGTACATCTATGGTCTTTGATGTCAGACCAACTTGAATTCAAATCCAAGTTGTGCTACTTAATAGGCATGTAATAAAATATAGAGGGAACTTGATTTCTATTTTTTCACAGCTAAATTAAACATATATATTTTAATATGGTTGATATCACTTTTTTTTCATGTTAACCTGTTAACCCATACTGTCTTTAAGCTTTATGCCCATAGATTTGATTATGTGAATTATTTTTCCTGCTATGAATTTGTTAAACACAAAAATCACTTTGACACTCCTTAAAGCAGTAAAGAAGGCTTTAAGACCACTCTATTGGATGGCAGAAATAGGACTGAACTCCGTATACAGCAAAGACAGCTGGGGACATACAGTCAACAAGCAAAGTAAGGGAACAGTGCAATTACTACAAGGAGATACATGAAGGGTCAGGAGATTCTTTTCAAAATAGCTTAACAAGAATCTCACTAAAAGCAGGTCAAGGATTTACACATTAAAGGTGAAGAATAAAAAATTTTATCAGATGTTAAAAGTAATACGATATCAAGGATGAGGTTAGAATAGCATAACAAAGTTTTTGGCTAACCCTATACTCAACAAGGGTAGATATGGAAGTCTAAAGTTAAGGGCTAGATAAAGCAGGGCTGAAAAGAAACTTACTAAAGTTTGGTCAAGAACAGAATCTTTGCTGAATCTAAGAGTAAGCACTGAACGCCAGCCAGGGAGACTCCCTAATAAAGAACATGAGGGTCATTGCACACACTTTGGAACTTTCACACTGGCAACAATGGTCTCTGTCCAAGCTAAAGATAAAGGCGGCATAATTATTCTACCTGACATTCATATAGGTTTTTACATCCATCAAAACAGTTATTCATTTTTATCAACTGTTGTCAACACAAATGATCACTGGCCTAAATGATTATTTTGTGTACAAGCAGACACAAAAATAGTTTAAATGAATGGGAACTATGAGAACAGGTTTTTTTTTCTTTTTATTTATCCATAGAATATACATCAATGTATTTCTTTCCTAAATTTTAGTCTAACAACTAGAACTTTATCCTTTATTCTTTAACAGGATAGCAAAGAATTACAAGAGGCAAAGAAGAAATGAAAGTAATTTCAAAAAATACTGGCCTTCCTTCTATAGCTAAATTAAAAATACAATCCTAGGAAATACTAAGTGAAAAACCAATACCTACTGTTCTAAATCAACAGGGATTCAACAGGCAACATCATGCACATAGGTTATATAGTTTCTAGTTCTCAAAATTTACTAAGCATTTGAATACATGCTATAAATTTTCTTAAAAATTGTTTCTTAAACTGTCCTCTTGAAAACCTGACTAGGATTCCATGAAAAATTTCACAATAACCTATGGAGGCATAACAACATGGTGTAAGAAAATAGCACAGGATTTGGAATCAGGATGTACCACCGGTTCATGTTTATTTTCTATATGTGACTTTCTACAAATAACTCCTAACTCAATTTCTTCAAAGACACATGAACTATCTAGACAAATACATATTTTCATAAGTATCAATTATCTGTAGAACACCAAAGCAGACTCACACTCAAAAAATGTTTTTTCAATTAGAGACATCATTTATCTTTAAAATCACATATATCTTACTTGTAATCCTAGCACCTAACATACCATCTAGATCACAGTAGGCATTCAAACATTTGCTGAGGTAGATGGATATTGTTAGCTCTAGATCATAATCCAGATACCACCTCAGAATGGTGCACTTACTCCAAAAGGCAATCAAAAATCATATTCAAATAGTAATCAGTTTTTACATAATTTTATCATAATCTAAGAAGAGAAACTAATAAAAGGACAAATGTTGCATTTTTTACAATTTCTACTCACTATCTCTACTCAAATATTCATTATTGGTTTTAGGATTACTATTTCAGATCTTTTCTCTCCTCCTTCATATGGTTCACTGCCTGTTTATACTAACACAAAATTACAAATTCCATTTTATTGAAATTTGCTGTACATGCATCATTAAAACCTGACTACTAAACTCAATGTTGTATGATTTTTAATACAGTTTTCATAGATTCAAAAACACTGCAAATTGTACCTTTAACAAAATAAAGTACGTAAGTTTCATGGTTTTCTTAACATTGTCCTTTTTTCAGTCAATATTTCTAAAGTGCAAGACAGTGAGAATACAGCCATACATAAGACTCAATTACAACCCCCAAAAGGTTCCCCACCAAGCCAAGACCAGGCCAATAACAATATAAGGTGAAAACTGCCAAGGCAGAAAAGTACATATGACTTCGGAGAAGCATACAATGGAGGTACCAAATCCTCCCTTATGTATTTAGGACCTACCTTCCAGAAAGCTTCACAGCAAAGCTGAGAAGTAAAAGATACAGTTTCCCAGGGAAGTGGGGGTAAGAAAAAGAATCCTGTGCAGAGGGTAAAACTTGTAGGCAAAAATAACAAGACCCCACCAAGGAATTTGGAGCTAACCTTCAAAATCTGGATATTAAGAGTTGATCTGCCATTTAGAAATATAATGCCAGCTGCAATGTGAAAAGTAAATAAGAACAAGTTCAGAAGGAAAAGGATGATACAGTGGCCTGGCAAGAGAAAATAGGGCCTGGAACTAAAGCTTTAGGTATGGAGAAAAAGAAGTAAGATTTTCTTAGAAGTGAGAAGAGGCACAATTGTTGGATTTTTGTGATTAACATAGGGTACTTTTGACCTGGAATATATAGAATGATAGGTAATTATCAGAAGTTACTACGCTAAGAATACAGATGGTTTGGCACTCAGCACTGAGTTAAACAGGTAAAACTCAACGAATAACACTGGCATTATTCTAGTAGCCAATCACTATAATAATCCTTTTCTACCAGCACTGACAACCCACAGAGAAGTCCAAAACTTGAGTTCTGAGTCAAATGATGCCTAGTTCAGCCAGCAGTCTTTCCAAAAATGTAACAGCATTGCATTAATTAAGAAAAAGAGATTCTGCAGAGGCAGGGATCTTGACCATATTCCTTCATGGGCCCCAGGTGCCAAAGAGCTCAAGATGAAAAATGCTAAAAAAATGTCAAGTAGGTGTGCATGTGCATTTCCTATATTTTCTAAACAAAAATATTAAAGATAAAAAACATTTCTCTCCCTGTTCCAAGAAAACTAACTAGGGTCTTGTGACACAAAGTGTGATACAAGCAGCACTGGCATCATCTGAGAGCTTTTAAGAAATGCAAATTCTCTAGTCCCACCAAAGACACATTGAATACAAGTCTACAGTTGAAGACCCCTAGGTGATTCGCATGCTTTGTGAAGCTCAGGAAGCAATGAATTAGGGACATTCTCATTCCCTATGGGTAAAATGAGAATGTCAGCAGCACTGACCTCATACTTGACCGAAACAGTAACTCAACAACAGCCTTCAAATTAAGCAACTTGCAAAGCAACAGACATAGACACTTATGGCAATTAGTACTGATCAAAAAGTAATGCAGAATTTCCTGTATCCAGTCGGCCAGAATACTTAGGCAAATAGAGCTATGATGATTCATTCTTAAGTACTTTCCAGAGGAAAAATTCATTTCTGCTACATATTTCATAAAGCAATAGATGTCTTACATACTTTTAACTCATTCCCAGTTTTCTCAATTCCCCCAAGGGCTCTGCAAAGACTCTGATTACATGCTAGCCTGAAACAACTATTTTACTGGCTAATTTCCTGCCCACCACCTTTTGTCAGGTGAAAACGTGTTACCATACTTCTTAAAGAAGGCAGAGTTAATGTACTTTGGATACTGACTTGCCTTAAAAGGAGTAATATTCTAATTCCAAAATAAATAGCACATCTGTTAAAAACAATACACTCAGGAGATTTAGGGTTGAAGAAGCTAAATTCAATTTTTAGGCCACTGAGCTAAATCCCTGGCCCCTAAATTCAAACTTTAGACCAGAACAAAGAAAGTCATACAAAAATCAATGTATATGCTACTATCTTTAGCTATTTTTTAAAATTCTAAATGAGAAATATGTATTTAAACTGATAATTTTTCCTGTAATTACTGAAGAACACAAAACACTGTTGATACTAAGAAAGATCAAATTTTAGGACAACTAAAATCACTGAGAAGTTAAACACCTGCCTGAAAAAATAAAGAAGAATAAAGATACCTACCTAAATTTGTAAGCGTTAAGACAAAAGCCACAATAAAGAGTCTCAAATCTCAAGCCACAATAGAGTCCAGATTGTCAAGTGAAAAGAACATGTGGACACCAGCATTAAGAAACAATATAATGTAACTGGGCACATACCAGAATGGTATTAAATAGCATGGCAAATCTTCTAATTGGTTAAAAGAAAACTTGAAAGATATTTCAATAATTGTACTGCTTCTTCTAAAACTTAGTTAAAAGATCAAGAACCTAACTTCAATTAGAAATCTCTGGCTACAGACAACTTTTCATTCTACCACTTTATGGTCTCCTAGTTTGTTTGTTTATTTTTTTAATTTCCACTATTCTGTGTTAACCCTACGCATGTTTTTTCCTCCTGCTTCTCCTTCTTAGTTCTCCATTTTGTCTGAAACAATTCATTTTTAAGAGTACACATTAATCTATCCATCTATATACATCACCTATTTCAATATTCACCGTCACATTATCTAGCCTGTTAACCAACATTCTAACATACACACGCTTGCATGCGCACACACACACACCAGAAAAACAAGAACCTCATAAGGGTATTGAAAAAGGAAAGCAGGGCCTGAGATGAACCTAAGATGCCTATTTTGGCCAAGAAGGACTGAAAGAAGAATACAGAGGCTACACATGATTCCTCAAAGAGATCTGGCTTTTGTTTCTAAAACAATAGAGTATGAAGAAAAGATGAGATAGCAAGGTAGGGAGAGGGGGAGAGGGGCACAGAGAGACACAAAGATAAAGATACAGACAGACAGACAATGAACTAGATTAAATAATCTGACATAAGAAAGCTACTGAAAAAAAGCAAAAATTCCTGGGGGAAAAAACGGAGAGAACACTGCAATCACCACTTCAATCATTAGGATGATGCTCAAACAACTGGTCATATACAGACACTAAAAAGTAACTTACTAAGTGGTTTTCCCCAAATTAACTAAAGCCAAGGCAAACGGAGCACAGGAAGCAACCCATCAAACCTAGTATAGAGATGTTTATACAGTAGGTGATTGGGAAGCATTGTATTTCCCAATTAAATATTCATTATAGTACTACAAACTCAATATACTGGGTTATATAATGAATAATCATGAAAATCTAAAGTCTGTCATCTAGGGTTGGTTCTACAAATGTTAGGGTCAGCCCAAATCAAAAATGTCACCATCTCATATTTCATCAACCATAAATCTTCTAATTTACTTTTGCTTTCTATGATCTATTTTTTCCCAGGTTGTCCTTCTATCTTCAGTGCTACTAACCTCTATCACACTGCACCAATGTCTTAAATGCAAACCCAAAATCACAGAAGAGCACTAAATATTGTGCCCACACAGATACTATATGGGGTTAGTTCACTATGAATCCTTACCTGACAATCAGAATTCATTAAAATGTGGCACCTACTTACCTGTCAAATGGCAATTATGCCATTATATGAACCCAATATTCCAAATAAATTGAGACACTCCTTGTCACCAGAACATGACAGATATGTGCAAGACATCTCTAACTGCTTGAAGAACATGCCCCTAACTTTTTTTGTTCTCTGAGCCCAAGCCCACTCTTCAGTCCCAGTCCTCTCTAATGAATAGCCCAGCGCTAATCCCAACCCCATCTGAAGTGTTTCAAAAGGACACAACTTGTTCCTGAGAAGTCCAATAGTGTATGTTGTCTACACCACTCACTATGCACATCTTAGGGCAAATCTTTTGGTGAATATTCAGTGCTACATAAAGCTAATGGGATAACATTTCGGAAATTTATAGAAATGAGTTTCATAGCTGAAGCAATGTCTAAGCATGAAACGGCATTATGCCCATCATTCCAATTATACCAAATGTTCTATCTCTAATGTCTGAGAATCTTGCATTAACATATATGTTCAATGAGCAAGCAGTCAGTGAGCTTCAAAAATGTTGGAAGTGTGCTGTTTCCTGGTATACATGTTATGCAAGCATGTTTGAGAAAAATATACAGTTTATCCAAAATATACTGTTATGGTTTATATTTCTATGGCCCCACCAAGTCTCATGTAACTATGGACTGGCTGAGTCTAGCATTCATGATTGGTTTGTTGTCTGGCACTGGGATTGATGATGTCAGTATTGCATCTGCCCTGGGGCAGAACCGATATACAGCGTAAGGGTGGGAAGAAGCCGTGCCTTCTCTCTCTTGCTGGTTCATCACGCCTTGCTGTTTGCGGCGGTAATAAATGGGTGCCCCCCAGGTACCCCACTCTGCCTTGCAGCCAGCTAAGTATGGACTGAAACCTCTAATATTGTAAGAAATAAACCTTTCCTTCCCTAATTTTGGGCGTCAGACATATAGTCTCAGCAATGAGAGAAAAGTAACCAAGACACATACAATTTACCCAAGTGAAAGGAAATCAGTAATTTTCAGATACTGGCTTGAATCATCTCAGTATTCTAACACCCAGTTGTATCTTCCAGGGTATTTAAGAATGCTTGCTACAGAGCCGAAGACAAAGCTCAAACGTGGAATGCTTGTCTAGCAAATATGAGGCACTGAGTTCAACTGTTAGTACCATAACGAAACAAACAAAAAAAAAAAAAAGAAATGTTTGTGGTTTCAAAGCTATTAATTGCTTTTACCCTTTAAACAAGGTGTAGTTTGGCTAAAATTAAAAATAGTAACTACAAGCTGACAATGGTAACCTTTCATAGACAACACTGACATACTTTATAGAAATGTCAGGAGGACCAGTTAATTTACATGAACAAAGCATTTTGGAAATATAAATGGTATATAAATTCTGAATGATGATGATAATGATGGTTATCTATATTTTAATCTTTATAAATGTAATTAAAAAATAATAAGCACTTAAACACTACTTTATATTCCCTAATCAGTTTAGAAATATTAATTAAGTCATAAGGCATCTCCCAAATATATGTAAATATTTCCATTTAGAGAAAATGGAAGTCAAGTCATCAAGTAAGGGTCATACTGAAAAGAACTAAAGATAATTCAGTCCTCCACTGGTCCTCAGAAATTCAGTGAGAATGCAGAATTCACTGAAATAAAAGAGAACAACAGAAACTCAAACTTCTGTTAAGGATTTTAGCTCCTCTGTAAATGTGGTTTAAAGAAAGAACAGATTACTAAGGACAGTCTGGAAAGGGAATGTTATTAAAGTGAACATATGGCCCTACCATGCATTCTAGTCTACACTAAAAGTTTAATCTTAAATGAATAAGGCAAATGCAAAAGGTGAGCACAAAATAAAGAAAAAGGGTTATGTGCACCTGTAAAAGTCACTAGGTTCCTGTATTGAGTGATTAGGGACTGAGTCACAGTGCAGTGTGATAGCCCTTATGTAACACAGAACTACATTCACACACACACACACACACACACACCCCGTTGCCAAGGAGAAAAGATTCTGGACTGAAAAGAATTGCTTGAAAAATAAAAGAAAATGAATAAACTAAGGAAACACTGATATGGTCCTATTTCAAAATATGATTGAGTGTGTCTCCTTGTTTCTCCTTAAACTGTTATTGAAAATGTCATCCAGTCTTAAGTATGAACAAACACTAACATCATTAATCAAAGAAAGAGACAGCTTGAACCATGGGAAATAAACCTTAACCTGGAGGTACAGCTCATCATGGCCCATTATGACATCAGGTACTCACTCTAACAGAAGATTCCATGGTTCTGAATGGAGAACTTCTGATCTGGAAGGCCTGTTGTTATGGTTTAGATAAATTCAAGATATGTCCCAAGAGCTTCATGCAGTCAAAGGCAGGGCTTTTGGAAAGTGAATGAATCATAAGGGCACCACAGCTGACCTGCTCTTAGGACATGGCACCTGGTTAGAGATGGGTCACTGGGACCTGTAAGGACATAAGTCCTTCCCTGGCTCCCTCTTCTCTCTCTGTTTCTGGTCACCATGACATGAGTAGCTTTCCTCCTCCCAGGACTTTCCACCATGCCATTTCTGCCCTTGAGCCTGCTGATCATGAACTGTAATAATGAGCCAAAATAAACCTGTGCTCCTTTAAAATATGTGTATTGGTTATTTTGTGCCAGCAGTGATAAAGAAAGTGAATAAGATACCTACCTAGCAATTTCTTCATTCTTTCCCCAAATTACAACAAGCACATTCAGCATAATACATGAGTAAGACACAATAATAAAGCAAAGCAAACAAAGCCATAAAAGTTTAGACAAATAGTGAAAACCAAGGAGAAAATATCCCATGGTGGTTAAGTGTCTAAGTGAAATCAGACAAAAAAAGGTGTTTGAATCTCATCCTGACCATTTAATAGATAGGACAAGTTATTTAACCTCTTTGTTTCATTTTTGTCGCCATAAAGTAAGAATAATAGCATTATTAATGTATAGATCAAATGATACAATGTAAGTACTAAACATAGTAGCATATGCTAAGATCTCATTAAATCTTAGTTATAATTTTAACTCTTTTATTAATAATCGAGACAAGTCACTAGATCCTACATTTCTAATTAGTGACGTGAATGCAGTTGGACAGAAACCTTACTTTTAGAACCACTAGTCAATCTAAGATCACTTCTGATGTCACTCTTTAATCTGAGCAATATTCAGGGAAGACAAACTTCTCATAAAGAGTTCAAAAAGGCTAACATAAAAAAAATTGCATTGTTGTGTTACTGTCAGCTCCTCACAGAATGAACATGTGGCATTTTCCTTTCTAAATACTGTGATTAATATAGATATAGATATAGATATACATATACATATACATGTATCTATTTATTTGTGTGTTTCCTTAAATAGTAAAGCTTACTTCCTCCAGAGTCACATAGGGTCTGAATGTGAACCATCTCAGTGTATTCAAAATATAGCTCTGGAGTCCTAGTCACTTGCTCCTTTGATATTGGAAACTGTTCATGCCCTATATCATCCCAGTCGGCCACAGATAAAGGAAGATACAGATTAAAATCAAATGTAAAATAGAAAACAGGAGGATTTTATCAAGCTTTTTGGCTGTTTACAAGTTTTTATTTCAAAGGAAAGACATATAGAGAGACAGACAGAGACATATGTATATCTCCATCTCTCTAACCTCTGATTAATGATGCCAGAAGATAAATAACTTTCACTCAGATGTGAATGGTGTTCACATCTGAGTGAGAGAAAATTTTAAGACCTTAATATTAAAAACACAAAATTGTCATAATGTAAATTCTTTAAATGTCCCTATTTTGTTTCAGGAAGTTGGCAGATTTTTCATCATCTTCAAATGTGATGAAGAAAGAAAAAAAAGGTAAAAATATTTCTGTGTAACCAGTAACAATAACATAAGGACTTGGTGACCAGAGCAAAATTATTCTTATCACCAAAGACTAGCTGAACATCCTTAAATTAAGGCTATCAAAAGTAATTTACTACCATAAGCTGATTCAAAAGTAACAATTTTAATTTCATATTCTTGTAGGGGTTTTTTTTCACCTTTTAATCTTCCTGGTCTTTAAATAGGACACTGCCAGACACTTTTGGTAGTCTTTTCTTATGCTAGATTATTTGTCACATTCAATTGAAGCTTGAAATTAAAATTTCTTTCTCCTCCCAATTTAGTCCCTTCCCATTTGGCAAACATCTTTTTTTGATTCTTGCATCTCTAATGGAGCTGAAAATTAATGACTTTTTTGTTTAATTCTTTGACTATTCAAATGAATCATCAATGATGTTAGCATGGTTCTGTGTAGTAGGCCAGGAGTTGTAATAAAAGCTTACGTTTATATAGCACATTACCCCCCAGGGGACTACAGGAACACTTCACACACTATATTCAAAAGGAAACACCTCCACACCACCCAGTGGAGCTGCCCCTCCAGTGAGATAAATGCTCTGATTTTTTTAAAGAACAACATAACAGAAGCCCGGTGATTCTAAAGAGAGACTTAACACTTAAGAATGTAATTACACACCAAAGACATCACTGAAAAAATGTGGACTTAATATTTCACTTACGGTAAGATATGCAGTGAAACAATTTTAATAAGGACCAGAAAATCAAAGTCAAAATAAAAAATTTTAATAAGGACCAGAAAATCAAAGTCAAAATAAAAAATAAAATATCTTTTATTCCAAAGAATGAAGAATAATCTTGGTCAGTTTTACTGTAACATAATCACATTGCATTCTTCTAAATATATTACCATCATACCCATGATGAAAATGATGTCAATGAGTGAGCATCAGTTATACTGCAGCAATACTATAACAGTGTTAATTATTAACAGTTTATGTCGACAACATTATTTCATTCCCCTTTTCTAAAAACCTTAGCTAATCTGCTTGGCCAACAGAAAGACTTCATACAAAGAGAATTTAACAATAGGCCAGTCTAAGAAAAAGTGAAATACATTGATCCCAGAATGTAGCAAACTTCACAGTTTTGATTCTTCTGCTATACAATTTTTAAATCTACAAAGTATACTACATTAACAAACCATTTAAAATTCAATTTTATTCAAGTTTGTGCTACTATAATGAAATACCATAGGCTGGGTAGTCTATAAACAATAGAAATGTATATCACCCCATTCTGGAGGCTGGAAAGTCTAAGCTCAAATCACCAGTAAATCTGATATCTGGTGAGGGACCACTTTCTGCTTCACAACTGACCACACTCTCACTGTAACCTCACAAGGTAGGAATGACAAGGGAGCTCTCTGGGGCCTCTTCTATAAAGGCACTAATTCCATTCATGAGGGCTCTGCAGTCATAACTTCCTCCTCTCACAAAGGCTCCACTTCCAAATTAGAAATCAACATAAGAATTCAAGACCAACATAAATATTTGGTCTGTAGCAAATCTTAAATCAATCAATGAATAAATAAATACATATTATCTACTGTTCATTCCTTCAAGTATTTATTAGCTACAACCTGTACAAAAGAACTTGTGCCAAATTCTGTGCAGAGGGGAAAGGACACACTAAAAAACAAAACAAAACAAAACAAAAAAAACTATACTCTCTTTTCTCAATAGGCCTAAAGAGTAGTGAAATAATGAAAAATGAAAAGACAAAAGAACTGACAAATTTAAAGATGGGTAAGAAATGGCACTCAAGACATCCTTTAATCTGATTAAAATAGAAAGATGCAGATTTCATACGGAAAGAAAAATACATTAGACATGTCAAATGAGTACAATAGTAAAAGCAAAACAGTACAATGAGTTTCTGAAAGGAAGTAATCAATGGATGTCTCACAGACAAAACAGAAGACTGGAGCACATCAGAAAAGGCATTCAGAGGTAAAGAGACAGAAAATGGGAAAGATGTACAGTATTGGTATAAGAAAGGATAGTCATATTTGGAGGACAGAGGAAAAGGCTCATTTAATTGGATCACAACCTTTCTATAGCAAAAGAGTAAAAATTATCCTAGAAAAGTAGAGCTTGCACAAATCGTGGAGACATCTGAATGCCAAGTTAAGAAAACAATATTACCCAAAAGTTTATCACAAGGGAACACATATTTGTAATGGGCCTAATCTTCGGTTTGCATTTTCAGTTCAGTTCTTTGGATTATATAACGCTACTATTACAAAGACTGGTATATACATCATTGACACATCTTAAGGAGTCAACCTCATCTTCTGTAGACCTTTTCCATCTGAAAACCTGAAATGTATCATTTCTGCAAGACAAAGTAAGCGTATGTGGTCACTTAGTCTGCTGAGCATCATTTTTCCTAAAAGTAAAGTACTGGGAAAAAGGAGGAAAATAAGATCGTTACTCATCTCTGCAACTCTTCTGATGTCAGAGTACACAACAAAGGTAGCAGGCAATGCTACTGGTTTATGAGGTATCTTGAAGACAACAGTGACTCCATATATACCAGCCTACTTTTAAATTTATTCACCTTCAGTAATAGAACCTAACACTGGTTCCCAAACAGAGGGGATTCATTCTACAAAGTATGGGTCAATTGCATGGCAATGAAGCTCCACTTCTACCCTATGTCAATCAGCAAAGCATCAAAATAGGGGTGAGGGTAGAAAAAAGATATGAAATTTCTTTCTGATCATAGTAGGTGAAGAGATCATCAACAAGAACACAGAATCAGAGGAAAGATTTTTAAAAGTGCCTACAGGAATAATCAGTCTATTTTCCTACTGATAAATATTCAATAGTGTCAGGACCCAATGTCCAACAAAATGCAACCCAGTTTTCCTAGCAGAATAACCTATGGTCCAGTAGTTCTCATTGCAGAACTATACTCTTATGTTCCATTTTACATTCTGCATTTCTTCCTTCCTTTCTGTACATTCCCTTACAATACTATGGAAAAGCCGTGCATGGTGGTGCACGCCTGTAATCCTAGCACTCAGGAGGCTGAGGCAGAAGGATCGTTGCCAATTCAAGACCACTCTGGACTACAAAATGAGTTCAAGGCCAGCCTGAACTGCATAGTAAGACCTTGTCTCAAAAAATAGGGCCAGGGATTTAGTTCAGTAATATAAGCACCTGCCTGGCAGGTGTGAGGGTGTTTGATCCCTGGTACCAAACAAATAAATAATAATAATATGGACAGTAAATAATTCCATTATTTCATATTTGAATTTCTAAAGATTACTACAAAGTCTCGCCTCCACTATTCCCAAGTTTAACATTTGCATTTGAAACTGCTACCAAAAGCACCTGACTGACATGATGTTACTATTTTGTACTCTTCTGTCCACTACAGAAAGCACTGCAAATGTTGATCCCTTGATAAGAAACACAGCTGATTATAAACAAGTGCTTAATTTTGTTTTGGAGCCCCTATTTGATGATCTGCAATGTATGAAAGAGCCTGAGTAATCCCTCTAAAGTACATTGTGCTAAACCAATACAACTATTGAGAAAGTCTTTCTCCTTAGTGTCCAAGTTTACAATAATGGTATTTCTTCAGTATCTTCCTATCTCTCAAAAGTTTAACATCTCTTTACTTCCAGCTAACTTCTAAACATCTCACTTCCTCTATAAAGAAACAAAACTTGTCTCATCTGAAGTCCTTAATCACTGCAGATGCTCTGCCTGGGACTCCCACCTATCTATCTTCCCGGTGCACATGTGCCCAACGCTCAAGGCAGCCTCCCATATGCTTGCTGTCTCTTGAGAACTGAATAGAGGGATGATCAGCCCAGCTCCATGATGAGATGCTATTTTGTGCATCACAGTCAAAAATAGCGCTGCCCTTTTTCACTGCCATATCACGCCGCTAGCACATATCTAACGTGCTGTCGTTTATTACCCACGTGAGGCTGGCTACTTCATGCTGAGCTTTTGCCATGTGCTATGTAGCTCACTTGGTGGCAGCTCTTCTCCTCCTATGAAATCACATCCAAAGCAGTGGGTTTTGTTGCTGCTCACATTATATTTTCAAAACCCTTCAAAACTTTCAGATACCGAAGCCAAAAGGATTTGTGACTCAGTTACGTGAACAAGTCTTCGACAGCAACAAAAAATACTCTTGGAATCCAAAGCATTTTTTTAAAAACTGACCTCTCTTTTCAGTGCTATAAGTTTTGCTATGGAATTTTAATGAGTATTTCAAAAACGAAAACTATTTTGAACACAATTCAACTGTAAGGAAGGACCCATAATCTTCCCGCAACATCCCACTGAACTACAGGTGAGATCTATTAGCAAAAATTTTGCCATCTGTCCACAACGAGGCAAAAGTATATATAAAACACAGATAAGTGATATGATGCTATTAAACGGTTTAAGAGATATTCCTGAATAACACATTTTCTTAAAATTCTTTCAGTTAGGAAGGACTTTTTTATACACAATGTTTGTAATCTCCCTTTAGCCAGATGCCTCTATGCAGATGAAGAGAGTTCTCAGTCATAGTACAGGTCAGGATGCAATCACAGGAATTACGAGGGAAATACAGAACAGTAAAACTGAAATATTCAATTTCTCAACTCCAAGATCTTTTCCTCAGAGCTGAACTGATACAGTTTCTGTCTTGTTTGTTCTGCTTCTTCACTCCCTTCCAGGCTTACTCACAAATCTACCATTTATTTCCTCCCTAAGCTTTCAGTTCCCATCCCAAAGGAATCACTAGCCTCTGAAAGCCACCTCCCTGACCTGAACAGCATCTGAGTCTTTGTGACAACTTTAGAGAGCTGACTTTACAAACTGCTTAAGGAAAGTATGGCTCACTACACTCATCTGTTTCTGACCTGTCTCTTTGTGTAACTTCAGCTATCAATTCTTGGAGAGATAGACCCTTACATTTCTATTACATGCCCTCTCCCCTAGCCTCCCATGCTCAATCCAGCTGTCTAGCACAATTCCACAGACATATTCTGCAAATATTTCCACTTTAATGCATACAAAGCACCACTTGCCTGGACTTAATTCCCCCAAGCCCAGGTTAAAACTTTCATCAGAACTTATGGCTCTTCATTTGTTAGACTCAATGATAAAAGGTTTTGAAAATTCATTCTTTTTTCAAGGGTTCTCTAATCACTATCCTATCTTTTCACTGTCCTCTTCCATTGCCACACTAAATTTGCCTTTTAATTGGTATCTGTCCATCCATTTCCTTCTCTAACAATTTACTTTTGTATACTGTGGCCAGGTAAATCATGCTGAAAATATAATTTTACCATATGTTTCCTCTATCAAGATAAGAGGATAATATCTACTTTAATCACCATTACCTATGAAGTAACCTTTCTCACTCCACCCCCATCAATTTAAATCTGATCAAGGCTCTAGTCTTGACCCAAGGTAAAAGACGCAAGTTAGCAGCAAATGGCACTTCACAGTCAACAAAAGTCAGACTGGGAAATTCTGCGGCTAAATGATCTGGTTTACTCAACAAATAAATTTCAAAGAGTACAAATAAAATAAAAGGTGAAGGGGAAACTTGCAGATTTGAAAAGTCCTAAGAAACCTATCAAACTTAAACCGTATTTGAATTCTGATTCGAACTCTAAAAACATACAATTATCACACTTGATGTAACTAGGAATTTGATAGTAAGAAAATATTACATTTAAATGTTTTTTTACAAAAGACTTTTTTTTCAAACTCTTTTAGAAAAAGATTTTAAAATACAGACAAAACAAGATGATTTCTAGGATTGTTTGAAATAAGGAGAAGAAACTAGGTAGAAAACAGTATTAGTCATAACTGTTAACTGTTCAAACTGGATGATGGTACATGAGGATGCAGTATACTTTTCTATCCATGTCTCAACCTGTTTGAAATTTTCCGTAATGGAGGAATAGAAAAGAAAAACTATAATGGTACTACCCAAACTCCTCTTCAATGATCTTGGCATCAATTCAATTTTTTTTTTTTTGTAAGTCTTCCCAAAACATGATAAACAAACTAACTAGAAACAACACAAAATAACTTCTCGCTTTTTCCTCAAACACCTCTAGCCCTATTAAAATGTACCAAGTCTTAGCCAGGCGTGGTGGAGCACACCTTTAATCCCAGCACTCAGGAGGCTGAGGTAGGTGGAGCGTTGTGAGTTGGAGGCCAGCTTGGGCTACAACAAGAGCTCAAGGCCGCCCTGAGCTACATAATGCGACTCTGCCTCAAAAAACGAGGACCGGGAGTTTGGCTCAGTGGCTTATGCGCCTGTTGGCAGGTGTGAGGTTGTGAGTTTGATCCCCAATGCTATAAAAAATAAATAAAATAAAATAAAATGTACCAAGTCCCAACCTGTCCATCTACCTCGCTAAGCTACTTACACACACTCTCGTATCTTCTTTCTATGGTCTCCTCAACCACTTTCTACTGTCTTCTCAAGCACACTAAACATTTTCCATAGGACCACAAACTGCTCTGTATTGTTTCTGGTTTGTGTTTTAGTCCTAACATCATGTAAGATTAAAATTATTTATCAAATTCAATTTATAAGAACATGTAGAAGGAAGAAGCTCCCTTTCTTTCCAATCACCAGAAGCAGAAACAAACAAACAAACAAACAAAAAAATTCATCAATACAAACATGGAAAACTCAAACAAGTAATAAATGGGAATGGAAGGGAAAAGCAACCCAGAGAACCCCACTTCTTGATAACAGAAAATACTAATTAATGTTATTATGTCATTGTTTCCAGTCAAAAAAAAGTTCTTGGGGAAAAGAACATATTTGTCAACATTCTCAACTATTCAGATCAGAAATAGAAATAATTTATGTTTGCTATCTTTGGGCTGCTACTCTAAAAGTTGGTGAAACATTTGGAGATCAGTAACAGCACAGTTTCTTACAGTTGTTTAATTTTTCTTAGAATTAGAATGCATATTTTTTTTTAGAATGCATACACCAAATTCCTTTCCCATTTTCATGGCATTTTTTCATCCTATTATCATTCACTATATGTTATGGAACACAGACACTCTTCCAAAAGTGTAACATGGACATATCTTTCAAAATTAATTTCATTTTTTGTAACTCCTTTACAGTGCCCTTAATGGTTCTGGTTTTAATATGATCAAACCTTGTAACATTTGCTAATTCTGGCTCTGAACCAAGACTGCATATTAAAACCAGTCGAAATGCTATGAAGCTGGCTCTCCAAACATAAGGTCCCCAAGTAAGTGTGACTACACCCAAAAGAAAATAACTATTTTAAGAGAGTGGAGATGACAACACCAAGACATACCAACAATGTTTTGATAGACTTTTGGGGGTCCTATAAGAAGAGAGAGGAGAGGGAGAAGAGAGAGGAGAAGGAGGAGCTGGAGAAAAGGAGAGGAAGGAGGTAGGAGGGAGGGAGGGATAGAGGGAGGGGGAGAGAGAGAACAAAATCGAAGATTAATACCAAGGAGGGAGAAGTTCAAATAACCCTCCTAAATCATCTGTTCTGCTATTTCAAATATATAAATTGTTTCATTCATACGACTAGTTTCTTTTGTTCACTGAAAAGAAAGTTTCGTCCTTTTATTGTTTGTTTCTTCTTTGTAAGAAAGAATTTTTTGCTGTTTATGACATAATCTGAGTAATATTTTGGACATCCTTTTAAAATGATGATACACAGTACTTTACTGCTGCTCTCTAAGTATTTTATTGTAAAGTTTTGTCTTTTTTCATAGAAAAGTGTTTTTTAAATTCTTTATTAATCTCTACTTGTATTAATTAAAATAAAAAAAAGATTAAAAACACATACACAAAGATCATCAACTCAGAACAATGTAATTATTGGTACCCTAAAATCTTCTCTGGCAGACAGGAACAATATCAGTAGAGGTGGGGCCTGATGTTTTAATTTCACACAGATCACATGATACTCTTTGCATCACTCTATTTCATCTATGACTATTAAATCACCAGCACTCACTAAGACCTCTTTGCTCCTACCAATCCTCTTGCTTAAACCCAGGTGCACCAAATCTTGTTAAATTCACTTAAAATAGCGGCAGCAGCACGGGTCTGATGGGCACACAGTTTTTAACAGTTCATCCTCTAGAATCTCGAACAAAACTAGGTAAACAAATAAACTTTAGAGGGGGTAGGTAGGAAGAAAGGCCTGCCATTTGCACCCATTGATAGAATGTAGAATAAGCTATAATGAGGCTCAAGCACAACAATCCTGGGTATCTAGCAATGTGAAGAAGGTAAACTTGAACCAAGATCTATCAATTTTGGGGTATACCTGTCCAAGCTGCTACGTTCTAAAGTTTGGCTCAGTGTATTGCTCAGTGTATTAAGTTGTCCACATTAAAGGCAGGCTTCACTGAGCATCAAACACGCTAACACTTTGACTTGGGCATTTCCCACACGTTCACTGGGAGCCAGAACAATCTCCTTGGCTATCCATCAGTTCCCAAATGAAGAATTACTAGTAGACACGAGACCACACAGGGAAGTCCTGGCACTATAGAAACTGATTCCAGCTGGGAGTTTGGCTCAGAGACTTAAGCGCCTGTCTGGTTGTGAGTTCAACCCCCAGTGCAGCAAAAAAAAAAAAAAAAGAAACTGATTCAAATCTACAAGAAAATTTTTACACTTAGCTGTTAAATGTGAATTAATTTCTGTTCACTGTGCAGCATACTATCCATTGACAAGACAGAGAAAAATTCTAGGAATAAAAACATTTCTGTAGACTCAATGCCCTGCCTGGTAGCATGTTTTGCTAAGCCACTCAAAATAGAGAGCATCTGTAAGTTTTAACTGAGAAATGAAGAAACCGTATCTGCAAGAAAACTTTCACAGGTCATCTGCCCTAGAATACTGGAGAAAGCTAATTTTATGTTAAGGTGGGGGGGAATCCTCTCTGCTCACCCAAATGTTGAATGCAACAAAACCTAAAAATAACTCAGTTTCAGGCCTAGATTCAAAATAGAAAGTGCGTATTTCCTTGAAAAATCCCCTCCAGGTCATGGATCAGTACCAATAATTTTGTGGATTTTCTGATCGGAAAG
Source organism: Dasyprocta punctata (assembly GCA_004363535.1). Lineage (NCBI taxonomy): Eukaryota > Metazoa > Chordata > Mammalia > Rodentia > Dasyproctidae > Dasyprocta > Dasyprocta punctata. Next base: position 44,991 of record RJWM01001843.1, on the reverse strand, counting down.
CGAACTTCAAGTTCTTGCCTCATGAGGTTAATTTTATCACTACTTAACATTCATGTGGCAGTTAACAGAAAGAAAACAATTTTACATTTTGCTTTCTGTTACTCTCTGGAAAAAGAAATCAAGGGACTAAGAAAGTGAAGTGACTTGTTTTGGAAGTCATTCTTAGTGGTAAACAGTGCAACCAGAACCCATTATCTCAATCGGTATACACTGCTTAGCACACTAATGGATTACACATTTCAACCAACAATGGCTAAGTGGAGAGCTTTATTTTGAACTGATTTATGAAAAAATTAGATTTTCATCAGAGTCATAATGCTTGGAAGATGGGTTGGTTCAAAGAGATCATCTTATTTTCTATGTTATACAGAATCCCAAAAGAAATGAATATTTTGTTTCTAGTGTATGTCAGCCTGTAATACACTTGAAAACATGAGTCAACACTTTGACAGGCATGTCACCAAGCAGGTGATATTTTAGAAGGTCCGTCTCTGCTCAGAAGGGCAAAAACATGTATTTCTATTATTACATTTTTCAAAAGAGTGCAAAACTGAAAACGGAGTGCAATGGTGTGTGGTCACAGGGCTGACACCAGGAGAAAACTATGACACCTTGTTACTAAGATAGCTATAGCCTTGTCTCCTCACTGTCTTGTCTCCAGACACAACCTGCTGAGACAAATGAGCCTTCTGACTAAAGGACGGGTTCTGCCTGCCAGGGATAGCTCAGGTTCCAGTGGAGAAAAATTGCTGAAGTTGTTAAAAGATCAAAAATTGTTTTCTGCATCATGATTTACTACACAAAAGAACATGTCAATTTTTTAACAAGCAACACTTTCAATTCAAAACAAAAATGAAATTTGAACTCTAAATACTTATAATCCCATTTGTCATATTATCTCATCATTTCAATCATTTCATCTCTTAATTCACTCATTATATCCTTGACCGCAGGTGCCTATTGTTCCCAACTGTTTCATTCTCCAGGAATAATTTTTAACCTAAAGAACATTCCTCCAACAAGTACATGAAATTAAACTGGACCAATGCATAAAACTCTACATGGAAAATTAAACCAAAAATCTTTCCACAACCCCTTATGTAGGTGACCATAAATATTTCCCAGCCAGGGGTCTATTATTTAACAAAGACCATGAATACTGAATTTAATAGAAAAACAAACTATTGCAGACTCCCTCACTTCAACAGAGTGAGTTGTCTATCTTTAGCTTATCTTTATTTCCCAGTCCTCAGAAGACAGTTGGTCCCCATAATTTAACACTAAACCATTATTAAAGTATCTGTCCTCTTGGAAACCCAGCAGACAGGTCAAATACAGCATTTTACAGATTTTCTAATACACACTCAAATAGTTCACAAATCTTTCTCTCCCTTCTTTGTATTCTTTGGTCCTCTACCATCAAAACCTGTCATCCTTATTTCATTCTTAGACACTCCTTATCCAAAGCAAGGATCCCTAAGTATAAGACACTAAACAAATACATCTGAATCACCACAGGAGCTTACACACACACACACACACACATACACACACAATCTAGTCCTTGTCCACAGTTAATCATTCAGAAGGTGTAAGATGGGGCTAAGACTCAAACCTTAGGTACATCCAATATGTAGCCAGCTTCAGAAACTACTGGTATTAATCTCATAAATCACAAAACAAACATGATACTTAAGGCCTTCCACAACCCACACCTAACTCTACCCATCCAAGCTTATCTTTCAATCAACAAAATAAACCTTCAATTGTAGATATATCTTGCTTCTTATCCCTGAATATTCTCATCCATTCACTCCTTTTGTGTCACTTACTGATATCACTTCATTATCTTTTCCACCTATCTGTAGTGCCATTCCTCGCTTTATTTACCTCTAAGAAGCCTCCAGTTTCAAAAATCTTTCTTGGTCCTTCCAATGTCTCAAATGATTATACTATATATTACATCAACTACTGTTCTTAAATTTAGCAACACTAGCTGGGCGTGGTGGCACACGCCTTTAATCCCAGCACTCAGGAGGCTGAGGCAGGAGGATCCTTGTCAGTTCAAGACCAGCCTGGGAGACAAAGTGGACTCAAGACCAGCCTGAACTGCATAGTGAGACTCTGTCTCACAAAACAGGGCCGGGGATTTAGCTCGTGGCATGAGTGATTGCCTGGCAGGCGTGAGCCTGTGAGTTCAATCCCCAGTACCAAAAAAAAAAAAAAAAATTTAGCAACACTAATTCAAGTGCATCTGTCATTAGATACCCAACTTACTGATGGGTATATACATTAATATTATTCAGTACTATGTAACCTGAAAGAATTAGAAAACATAAAAATATAAAAATAATTTAACAGTTGTTATACCTTGTATTTAGATGCCCCTCAAAGCCTTATATAGCCATAAGTGGGGCTTTTTCAAAGGCGGCTTGATTCAAGGTGCAATGCTAGGCTCAAGGATATCAGGATTATGGGAATGAGTGTTACCTGCCCACAGTAGCCAGGATAAGATAAAAAGGGAAGAAAGACAAGAAATTATTAATCTTTGGATTAATAAAGATGTGCAAACAGTTTTAAAAAACTACAGATTAACTCTAGTCACAGGTAAAGTCATTTTTCTAAAACAAGAGCAGAAAAGTAAATAGGTAACAGAGGGAGAAAGTTGGAGAAAAGGAAAGAAAAAGGACGAAGAACACTGTCAATGTTCAAATCAAATCAGCAAAATACATGAGACAAATATCATCTCTATGTTTTGGTTCTTACCTTAAACTACAAGTTTCAGTTTTTGTAATATTTATCTGTCAAATACCATATGCCATTGTTATAACTATACATTAACATGAAATAGCAAGAAGAATGTCAAGTGTATAACTTGGAGACTACAAGTTACTGACAGATACAACACAAAACTGATGCCTCTTCAGTGTCTTAAACATACCTTGTTTACTTTCTCTTAAACTGCAAAATTTCCATATATCCAGAATGAAGACCATGGATTCAGGACCTTAAAAATTAATAACTCATTTCTGAAACAATGAGTACCTAGTAGCCTAAGGGAGTAAGGAATGTTTAAGTGACTACTAATAAAAATAAGGTTTCTGGTTGGAGTGATGAAAATGTTCCAAAATTACATTATGTTGATGGCTGCAGAACTCCAAAAACACAGTAAGTAGCAGTGAAATCTATACTTTAAATGGGTGAACTTTATAAAATATAAAGTATATCTCATTAAAGCTGTTTAAATAAATAAATAATTCCATAACATGAAAATCATATCCTCAAATCACCTTTTACACTGCATATATGAAAAGCATGATTCATTTGATAAACCAGAAACACACATTTTTAATCATTTATACAGTTCGACTGTTAATGTCTGATAGAACTCAAAATTCCCTACTGTATAGATTTTTGTATCCAGAAGCATAGGAAGTATATACATTTGACAAAGCCAAAATAAGTAAAGAAAAACATAATACCTTACATCACTCATAACCATAATTAATTTGTAATAGTATTAGAAATAGGATCCTATGTTCTGCTGAGTTTAAACTACTAGTCCAAGATAACAAAAGACAAGGATCATAAAAACCTATCCAGAAAATATTTTATAAACATGCTGGAGTAGGATTATGTAGAGTTACAGCACACTTTCTAGAGCTTAATGTACTCAAGTTTTAAATGTCATAAACACTATGACACAAATACTTCCATTTGATAATTTATACACTAATTAACCTGATGTGTTTATGTAATATTGTTAGTAGTTAATGATATATATATCTTTCCGTTCTTTCACCTTTAATCCATGTATAGATTTATATTTAAACTGTGTGTCTTTTTAAGGTAAGCACTGTAGTGCTAAAATTCCAGCACCTTGGGAGGCTGAGACAGGAGCATTCACAGTTCAAGTCCCACCTGAGTACTTAGTGAGACCTTATCCCAAAATTTACAAATGAGGGGTGGGGTGGGACTTAGCTCAGTGTAAAGACTAGGTTCAATGCCTAGTACTGCAAAAACTAATAAAAATAAAATGTGTCTTTTAAATCTAAAATGAGAAAGTTGTATTAAGAGCAGAAATATATTTTTCTTTTTTGTTGTTTTTATTTTTCATTAGCAAATGTTTACAGTACATAATGATTACATTCCTCGTGGGGAGTTGGTACATGTGCATAGCAAACCTTAATTCCTTTCTCTTCCCATCTCCCTCCATCTCTTGGTTCCCTTCCCCTTTGCAAAACATCTATCTCTCTGCTTTTCATGATCTTCTTTTTTTCCTTTATGTACATTTTGGGTTTCTCATATATGATAAACAACGTAGTATTTAAGCTTCTGTATCTGTTATTTCACTCAACATTATGGTTTCAGGTAGCTTCCCAAAAAAGTTAAAGACGTCTTGCATACCTGTGTTCATAGTAGCACAGTTCCTAATAGCTAAATCTTGGAAATGGCATATATGTCCACAAACAGATGAATGGAGTATATTTTTCAAAAATGTCATTATCATAAACAGAAAAGGAAAGGAAATTTCAAGTTTATAGCAGACTAAATGTACTTCCTGATCCCAGACTGGCCTCTCTGTTGCAGGAGCAAAAAGAATTGCTATGTAGAGAGAACATTATTAGGTCATTAAAACAAAAGCAGTATTTATACAGTACACCAAACAGCCATCAACTTTTCAAACAAAAACATTTGTGTGTATACATGTATACATCCGTACATAAAAAAAAACCTGATTTTAAAAAGTGGTAAAATGCTAACAATAGATAAATCTGAATAAAGAAATACATGAGGGTTTTCTGGTTCTATTCTTATTATTACAACTTCCCTAAAGTTTGAACTATCTAAGAAGTAAGACAATGTAAACACTCTTAGCTCGGGTCTTCTTGTCTGCATTTTGAATCCAGTATGATCTCTGTCTTTTAATTATAGTTTAGTAATTTATATTTATTATACCTATTTATATGCTTGGTATAAATCTAACATTTTGCTATTTGTGTTCTATTCTTCCCACCTTTGCTTTGCTCTGTCTTATCTTCCTTTGTAGTTCTTTTTTAGCTTCTTGGTTTTCTACTTTCTTCCACTGGATCAATCAACTATTTATTCAACATTTAACTGTATTCCCTTCACTGACTTTTTACCTGCACTTAATTTTACTGTTTTCATGTTCTGGGGATTAAATTATGCATGCTAAATGATGATGCTTTACCCTAAAATTTTTAACTCTTCATGTATGCTGTAAGAAACTCGAAACAACAGCTTCATTTATCCTACTTCTATCCTTGGTGCAGCTATTGTCATACATTTTAATACAAAATAGAAAAGCAACATATATTATTGCTTTTGTCTTAAACATAAATTAAGAAATTCCATTATAAAAATTTAAAAATTAAGAAGTGAAAAAAATTATTTTAATTTCGGCCACATATTTACCATTTCTGGCTCTCTTTACGTTATCCTATAGGTTTGAGTTACCATCTGGTATCATTTTCCTTCCATTTGAAAAACTTTCTACAACATTTCTTGACATGCAGGTCTAGTGGTGACAAATTCTTTCAGCTTTAGTTCACTGGAAAATGGCTCTATTTTATCTTCAACTTGAACAATATTTTCAGTTCACACAAAGTTCTAAACTGACAACTTTTGGATTTTCTAGCACTTTCAAGATTACATTCATTGATCTCTAGCTTGCATTCCTTCCTATAAGAAGTTCATTATGACTCCTCTGTTTCTCTGCAGGTATTATGTCCTTTCTTCCTTTAGCTATTGTTAAGATAGGGAGGATGGGGTCAACAGCCTGCTAATGATGTGCCTAGGTGTTGATTTTCTTTATGTTACTCTGCTTGGGATTTGTTGAGCTTCTTGGATCTGCAGGTTTACATTTTTCAACAAATTTGAAAAGTTTTGACTACTATTTCTTCTGATTTTTCTGCTCTAATCTCTCTGTTCCTTCTATTTCTATACTTGCAATTCCACAACTGTTAGACTTCATGATATTGTCCCAGAAGATACTATGATACTAGTTTTTGTCAACTTTTAAAATCCTGCTTATGAATCATGCTTTATTGCTTTTCACATGAAATAATTATATGATAGACATTGTAGATACTTCATTATTAACAATCTGGATCATATTGTGTTACTTTAATGAGAGTTTTGTTCTATTAGGCAGTTAACTTACAGGCAATTCAGGCTGCTCTTATCACACTGGCTGATCTGAACTCCAACATTTCCATTCTTTAGGAATCTCCTTTCAGCTCACAGTCTCACAACAGCTGTTTTCTGCTATAACTTGTGGTATACACAGCTTTGTATTTGATCAAAGGTATTCTTTTTGAAGTTTTCTGGGGTTCTTTTCCCACACAATTCTCTCATCTTCAGTATCCTTGTCCACAAATCCCAGTTTCCTCTACAATCCCAGTCTCTGTTTCCTCTGCTAAGAGAATCTACTGCTGCCTCTAGATTTTACTACCCATTGCAGTAGTTTGGAGAATGACCCAGGAGAAAGGGGGATGACTGTGGCGCTCACCTCGTGCATTCTCTTCTCTCTGTTTCTACGTAACCCGAGTCCATTCAGTTTTATTGTTGCTTATGGAAAGAGGTAATTTCATCATGGCCACAATCAGAAGTTCCTAATTGTAGCTATTTTTGAAATAGCTCTAAAATCTATCATCTTATCCTTAAAATAAACAGGTGACACAAAAGTCATGTCATTTCCATACAATAAATTAACAAACCAAGATAAGGAATGTTAAATAACTAGCCAAGCCCCTACTATAGGCACATAGTAATTGACAAAGTTGATAAAAGAAAAAAAGCTCAAAAAATGTAGTTTCAACCCACATTATTTCTACTAACCTATCAATAAAAAAATTCACTGTCCCAAAAAAATGTCTGAGTATCCAAGAATCAATCATTCACTCCACCAGAAGCATACCTCTGTTCTAAATTTGCAATTTACATTCATGATTTATTTTTTATTGCAAAGATTCCTATTTGCATACAAGCAATTTCATTCCCACACAGTTCCATTTCTCAATTCGCTACATATACTTAATTTTTTTCATATTAGTAGGTACCACCTAATCAAGTCACTTATATTTAGCTGTGTCAAACTTGCTTCAGCTAACTCTTAATTGTATTTCTAATTTTCATCTACCCAAGTCAAATATATTTTGCAGAACACATGGAAAGAAATTATAATACAATTTCTAAATGCCATCTCAGCAAACTGCAATATAATTCTTCTTGTCTTCAACAAATGAATCAAAGTGATACATTTATAGCTTACTGATTTATTCTCATCTCTCAGAATAAGCTCTTGATCTATCATTTAACCCAATATATGCAAAAAGTAAAAGGAAACAGTCAATAAAATTAAAATGCTATAAAACAGATTTAACATTTCATACTTATTATCTTCATATATGCTTAAACCCAGAGAAATAAAGTACATTAGAACAGAAAGGCAGATACCATACATCCTTGATTACTACATATTAAGAATATACTCCTATTTTTAAAGCCTAGCTCAAAAAGAATTTGTTAAATGGCCTTGAAGATGGTATGTTAATGACATCAGAAGTTACCATCTTTAAATGGAAACACTACTTCTTTGGCCTGTTTATGATCCATAATGCAATATTTCAGGTGGTTTTTTTTTTTTTTTTTTTTTTTTTTTTTTTTTTTTTTTTTTTTTTTTTTTTTTTTTTTTTTTTTTTTTTTTTTTTTTGCTATTGCAAATTATTGTCCTCAGTCAAGACAATAACCTTTTCAAAAAGCTCTTACCTGCAACACATCTTGGATCTTAACCCAAACATCTGCCATATCATACAATTTGATCTCTTCCTGCTGAGTCAATGGAATCCCAACGGCATCCTGCAGGTATCCCAGGACCACAGAGTGCGCAGTGGCTACAGCATTAAACTTGTCGAACAGTAGCTCCAACAGCTCTAGAAGCAACCTAGTAGCAAAACAAACAAATAACATACACATGCACACAGATGCTTTACACTGGCCTAAAAGAAAAACATCAAACTAAGGTGAAGTACAATAGTATACTTTGACATAGCACATTTCGACAGATGTGATTCTAACAATTTTAGCATCTAAGCCACTTTTAAAGACTTATCCAAGCCTCATTTTACTCTGCTATAAAATGGAATTGATTTAAGAATTAAAACATAAACTGCAAACCTAAACCAGCAGCTCAGTACACATTCATTTCTTTTTTAACATATTTCAGTAATTACAGTACTACTGCTCTACATTCATATAAGCAGCCTCTCCAAGAAATTCAGGCAATTTTTTCAGACAAAATTTCAATATTAAGGCAGAATATGCTATTCTCTAGCAATAAACTGGGCTGGCAAGGGTACTAAACCTTTTAGTCATGGAAAGCTGTGCTTACTACCATTCAAATGTATGGCCTAAGGTGACTGGAAAACAAAATATATGCGTACGAAGTAATCTGACTTTCACTACAGGAAACAGTTTAGGCATCCACATTATCTCATTTATCATACTGAGATACGCTGGGCACATATTATTACATCAATTTTATATGCTCAAGGATACAAAACAAGGTTGCAAGGCAGCTGGGCCTAGAGCAAAAGTTGATTTTCACGTCAGTGCATTTAGCCACTCACTATCATTCTAATTTGAATGTAGATGTGTACTTAGAGATAACACAAAGCTTTTTGTCGGGGATACAAAGTAATGCCTTACAGCTTCACTGATCACCCCTACCTAAAATCATTTCTTCCTCTGAATTTGGACAGTATTTTATCCTGCTTTCAAGGAACTTATCACATGTGGCTCACATGTGTGGCTCAATAAATGTGGGTCATATTCATTTATATACAGATATTTTATGTCTCTTCTCTATGCCAGGGGAAGTACTGCTTTGTGCTCAGAAGCACTTAGAACGAATGATTACTAAATATTTGCTGAATGAATTTAATATGTATTTCATAAACGAATACAAAAAATTTTGAAATGTGAGCTTTATTGTACAGTATATTGTATGGCTCTCAGTTTGTAGCTCTTGAATAGACTATTAAACCTGGAAAAGTAGAAAGAAAAACCAAAAGAATTTGATATAAAAGCTTAACAGAAATGTCAATTGCTATAAATAAAAGGTTATAACTACAATCTCATCAAAATGTACAGCATATTATCTACTTCTATGGCTTCTTTACTGCCCAATTATTATAATGAATGTGCCAGTGTGATAGCTCATAACTATCTTATGATAAAATTCTAATATCAATTTGACATTGTAATTTAGATGAGACAGAACCAACAGAATTTATGTAGTACTCCCGAGTCTAAAATATACATTATCTACATATTACACATTATATTTGTAAATAGGAGCCACTCTACTTTTGGAGTGATAATTTTTAAAAAATTTTTAAATATTGTTCATTTTTATAATCGCATGCACTTATAAAATCTTCTTTCTCATCTGTGTTATTAAAAAACCACTCAAAATATCAACGGAGAAGTACAAAATACAGAAAGATGTGTCAAAATGTAACAGTGCAATAGTTAATTCAGTGTTGGGAAATAATCAGCATAAAACTGGTCTGTGGTATACATACAGTAAATCCTGGGTTCAGTAAAGGTTCTATCTTTCAGATAGAGATTTATGCTAAGTATGTAATATTGTGCTCCCAAACAAAAATGGACCATACATATTTTTCAGTGGTGGACAGTAAAATAAGAAAAATAAAAATGCTATGTTGACTTTTTAAAAAGGTAAATTTATCTAATCTTGTATTTTTTATACTCTCATGGTAGGAAAAGTCTGTTATTTTGTCATGGTGATATTTATGTCCTTACTTCACAAAATTAAAATTTAATGACCATATATAATACTCAACATTTTTTGAAAGCATATTGATCTACAACATTCAGAAACCTGAAGCACACTGGTGTTCAGTGTCCTTGAACTTCTAGGTGCAGAACTGCAAACTAATAATAATGCAAAAATACTAGTAGAAAAATACCTCCTATAAATGCATGCATGCTACTGTTTGCTTATCTGCAAGATCAATGAGCTCTATGTCTACATATTTTATTGTCAGTTAAGGACAAGAGCAGTTCTATAGTCAGGAGCAGTGTTCCATTTAGAAAAGAGAGACTAAGCAGGGAAATGAGGTATATGATAAGATTCATAATATCTATTAGCATCATGGAAATAGCTAACCTTGATAAAATGCTGAGACAGTGCCAGCTTTGGCCACTCCTAATGTTCAAGGCCAAGATAAATAAGCCTGTTCTTCTATAATGGCCATCATAGCCATAGGGAAGAGAGGAGGGAGGTAAAGTTATAGCTAAGAAGAGACAGGTCAGATATGGAAAGACTCTACTGGCAACTCTACTTACTTCGAGCTTTCCACTCACTTCAGAGAGAAGAAATTTCTGCTCTACCTTACCACAACCCAAGTAAGCAATATTAAAACAGTTAGCTACAATCTCAAAACTAAAAATTTTTGTGCTCCAAATGATACCATAAAAAAGGTATCCACAAAATGGGAGAAAATATTTGCAAATCGCTGGTATGATAAAGGACTTGTACCTGGATATCTATAAAACTCCTATAACTTGTAAAAGATGTGTATCTAGGATAACTATAGAACTCTCACAACGAACTTGTAAGAAAGTGAAAATAAATTTTAAAATAGAGAAAGAAACCAGGCATGGTAACACACATCTATAATCCTAGCACTCTGAAAGTCTGAAGCAGAATGGTGACAAGTTCAAGTTCCACTCCCCTACCCCACCAAAAGAACCAATAAGCATCAGAAGACACTAAACATCACTAGCCATTGGTGAAATGCAAATTGAAATAAAAATGAGAGAGAATTTTAGCCCACCACAATGGTTAAAATAAAAAAGATAAACAAAAAGTGTTGGTAAGGACACAGAGAAATTGGAACTCTTATACAATGCTAGTAGGAATAAAAAACTGTACAGCCACTGTGGAAAATATCTTGGCAGATTCTCAAACACTATATGTATAGTTACCATATAGACTCAGTGATTTCATTTCTAGGTACATAGTAACAGAAATTAAAATGTACATACACAATGTTCATAGCAACATTATTGATAATGGCAAAAGATCAAAATAATCCAAATCTTGAAAATAGTATGCTAAGTGAAAAAAGTCACAGATAAGTAGATATTGTGTGATCCCATGCATACAAAATAACAGCAGGAAAAGTTAAAAACAGACAAATAACACAGTTCTGGTTACTTAGCGTGGGTGGGAATTGACTGATAAAGTATAAGGGATTTGTTTTAGAGGCAAAAAATTATTTTCATACTAGATAATGGTGATCATTACAAAACCTGTGAATGTATTTCAAAAGCCCTGAATTATATATTTTCAACTGGTAAAATGTATGGTATGTGAATTGTATCTCAAAATAGAAGTTCAAAAGAAAAAAAAAAAAAAAACAGCTGTGGCTGAATGAGGATAGTGAAGGTCTAACCTCTCTCCTGTGGTTCAATATGGATATGTTAAGTAGTTTTATGCAAGGTAGTAGCTCAAGAGAAAGGCTGAGACTGGAAATTTGAAAAGTGTAAATATTTGAAAGGATGAGATCACTCAGAGAAAACATGCAGAGTAAGAATAGCAGGTATGGGGCAGAATCCACACTTCAGGAAAGAGCAGCACCGAAAAGACTATTAGGAAATGGCTAGAATGAAAAAAGGAAGCCAGAGAAAATTTTAGAGGACAAAGGAAAAAATATCAGTAGTCAAAGGATACATAGAGGTCAGAGAAGGGAAAGCGAGAAATTTACAACTCACAGGTCCTGGGGACCTGGGCAAGAAGGGTTTCAGTAGATCACTGGAAGGTAAATTCAGGAGAGGGATAACAGTGACCTGCTAATAAGGAAAAAGAGACCAAAGAAGTCAATCACAGGGTTTTCAAAGGCATACTATTCCTCACCAGTTATGTACACTCATAAAAAATAAAAAATAAAAAAGTAAGCAAATGATCCCCTCACGCATCAAATAAAAAACATGAGGAATCACACATATAAACAGGAAATAAATCTGCATCCTGGCCCAATTTAAAGCTACCAGAAATAAACTGAAACATGTCATTAATATTCATACATACTCTCCAACTGTCCACATAGCCCAAGATTGTGAAAACAAGGGTTTGCCTTTAGTTGCAGACACACTCAGAATGAACTAAGCACATAAAACCCCACTAAAATAATTCTCCACTTAAACCCTTCACAAAATATTAAATAAAAGAAGAAATAAAACATTACATTGCAGTTAGTTCAGCTGCTTAAATCAAGTTGAGATCACTGCTGATATAAAAGACAATAGATCAGGCAAGATCATTAAATTATCTGATGATTCTTTAAACTGAACTGAATTATAAAAGGCCTCTTACAGGAATAGGTTAAAAACCTTAGAGGTTTGAATTTCCATTAACTGCAATTTCTATCCTTCAGAAAAAAAAAATATTCTCACACCCTTCTTATAAATTATTTCTTGAGTCGTAAAATAGTACACAATAACACAAAATATAGCATCACAAAAGAATTTATTCTATAATGACAGAATCGGTTATATAAGTGCAAGTGTAAAGCACTAGCATTACAAACCTAGATTTGAATACCTGCTCTCTGCTAAACAGGCACGGAACTTTTCCAAATCTCAAGTACCACAATCACAATTTCCTAAATACAAAGTGATTGTGAGGGTTAGTTACAAAAACACATTTGAACGCATCATGGCAATTACCACCTACAAGCAGAAGGTGAGGGACTACAGATGTTCCCAACCCCAGCTGTATCTCTGTCCTTTCTACAGCTTAGTTTGTAAAGTCTTGCTTGTATTCCATAAGATGCACTATCTTTCTAATAAAAGTCCTGTTTGATAAAATTAGTAGGATTTGGGTATTAGTTATATAACAAAAAGAGTCAGAAAATAAAAACCAATTCCCTCATTACTCTGTATTACTCTAGTCTTTTAAAACAAAACAAAGTCTGATTACTACAATACATTTAGAGAAGTGACATGATAGTGGTACACATAGTCCTCTGGGTCAGATAGTGTGAACAGAGTCCTTCTTTTATGCCTATTCATAATCATATTGCTCTGTGAACACATGAATGAATGTCCAGAATGGAAAAAAGTAAAATTTGGAGACTAAATTCTTGAATAAAAGAGTAAGCAATGTAAGATAGAAGCATTAGGAGAAATCTAGGATTCAAGATACCAATGTGGGGTCTTTCCTCTGCATGAGGGGAGTAGTTAAAATTATTACAAAGCAGCAGATCCATAATAAAGGAAGGCTGAAGAGGGACAGAGGAAAGAGAAGGTGGGGATGGGGATCAAACCAAAAGGCCCTCTCCAGTCTCATCAAGTAGCTGCAGTACTTAACAGAAGGACAGAGGTCTGATTATAGACACGTGGTAAGGAAAGAGGTGTTACTGGTCATAACCTGGTGTCAGAAACCCGTATTAAAAATATTTCACACAAAAAACTGTTTTCAAAGAGGTAACTTGATCAATGTAAACATGAAAACATGAAGAAGTAGTTACAAACTGAAAGACACACACTTTCAGAGCTAACTTTAATAATACTGTAATAAAATCTATTTCATGTTTAAAAATAATAATAAAGTAGAAAGCTGTCCAGATGAAGTAAACACTTGTTCTCAAACACATACCCTATTACCTGGCAGGTTTTTAAACCAGCTTTCTTATAAATGTAAGTAAAATGTTATTTATTGTCCCAGATCTTCTATTAACTCCTACCTGCAGCTATCCCTCTGTAACGAATCCTCAAGTGCCACCACGGAAAAAACAGAAGCCTAAGAAGAAACTGCTAAGGAATAGTGCGCAGGCAAAAAATGCGTATGATATAAAGCTACATCATCAAGCTGTGAAAATGTTCAATACTTAAGGTGAGATAAGACTATCTGAATCTAAATTTAACATCCAGGGAAACTTGAATTAGTCATTTGGCTGGAAAACTCACGTTTGCAGCCAAGAAGATGCCTTACTTGGTCACAAAGAAAAGATATACACAAGGGAGAAAATCAGTTCTCTTCCACTATTTATCTGCTGAGACCCTAATTTCTACATGTTCCCACTGACAGAAAAAGGTAATAACTGCATGGTATTTATTTCTCTAGCACTATGCTCTAAAAGCTAAAAAAGTACTAAGCTCAGAGTTTGTATTTTAAGAGAAGTTGATCATGATAAAATTAATTCAGATCAAAATAGTCTTAGTTTTACCTGCCTATATCTCACATTTTCTCAGTAAGCACAGCTGTCCTTTCATTTCAAAGAGGACACAGATCTCATTTAATTGTCAAGGTTATCTAAAGTCTACTTTTAAGGAACAGAGATAAGCTTTACCACTTATTAATAACAAGCTTCATATAAAAAGAAGTTACTATTTGAAGAGTGCTGACTAATTCTCCATCTGCACTATGACAAGAAAGGGAAAACCTTATTAGCAATATAGAATGGAGCACAGTAAGAATAAGAACACTGAATTGGATGCGGGCTCTAGTCACTTCTTTCTCATGTCACTTCCCTCCTGTCAAGTCAGGCTTCTGAATCCTGCAGAGATGACCTCAAATGAAATTTTAACTCTGATGTGCGGAAAAACAGTGACTAAAATCAGAACTAAAGAACCAGTGGACTCTTTTAAAAATCTTTCTCTCGTTTCAAAAATATTATTTCATCATAATGGAAAATCAAAATGCATTCATAAATCTATTTCCCAGAGATCACAAAAGTTAAGATTTTAGGTACATATTCTAAGTGCTTTGTTATATATTATTTTTAGTATAAGACTGTACGGGGCCTCTAAAGGAATTGTTTAGGTAACTAAGTTTGAGTCTCAAGTGAGCTAATTAGGATCCATTTACTTTGTAGTTTCTGATCCTACTTCCTAACATGCCCAGTTATTTCTGAGAAGCCTGTCATGGATCACAATGGGGGGTATGAATGGATATTCAGTACCAGAACTGCGCTTTTCCAGGGAAAAACAAAATCAGGTCCAGGAAATGAGTTAGAAACATCATCTTTATATATATATATCAGACAGCAAATTTATATGGTAGAAAGAGACTACTTCTAATCTTAATTCCATCACCACAAAGCTTTATGAACTGTCAAATTAGTTAGGCTTTCACATTTCCTTGGATAAACCTGGGATTAATAATAATGCCCCTGCCTGGGATGAGGCCATGGGTGATACTCACTCAGGTGAGATACCAGATGGCAGTCTGCTTTGCAAAGCATGAATGCCATTAAATTACAAACACTCTGTGATGTTTGTGATTTTATAAAGAATGTTCTAAAACTTTAAAATGCCTAAGAATCACCTAAAACATAGTCTTGTAGGCCCTGTACCCAGAGATTCCAATTTAATCATCGCCCTACCCTGCACAGCGACAATTTGTATTTTGATCTCTTACTTAACAGGGGTGCTATGAATTCTTGGGGCTTCACTGTAAGTAGGACTAAAACTTTTTTTAAAAACTTCACTTCCTTTATTTAAAATTATTGTCTGAATATTTATACACTTACTCATTAAAATTCCTGGACATTTAATATGTGTCCAGATCTAAATCAGGCTGCAAAGTTCATCCCTCTTTTACAAAGTCATAGTATAATCTGATTAGAGATCATACAAAGAGGATGGACTAGGAGCCAGAAGCAGAAGAGCCCAGAAAATATGAAATACAACCTGAGATACACACAAGGGTTTTTGTAGTAGGAGGAAGAGTTGTTGTTGTTGTTGTTGTTATTGTCCATTTTGATTTTTGTTGTTTTTTTTATTATTATTATTGCTGTTGGGAGGTGGTTTTCTGGCATTGTAGGTGATTGAACTCAGGGCTTTCACACTGAGCTACATTTCAAGCCCTTTTTTTCAATTTTTTCTTTTTTTTCAATGAGTCAGGGTATCAGTAAGTTTCTAAACTGCCCAGGTTGGGCACAAATTTTCAAACCTTCTGCCTCAGTTTTCCAAAGTGCTGAGATTACAGTTGTCTGCCATGATGTCCAGCTTTACACACGGTACTTTAACTCCATCTGACATCACCCCTATACATTACTAAGGGAAGAATTTCACTTCACAAAATTTCATCTGTGTTTTTGTATTTGTAAAGAAAAGATCATGTCAGCATAAGCATGGAGTACCTTTTGTTATATGATGCCAGCCAGCACGCAGAAAATGGCAAGAACTATAAATAACTGAGTGTGGTGGTGCATGCCTGTAATCCCAGCACTTACAGAGTCTGAAGCAGGAAGATTTCAAGTTTGAACCCAGCCTGGGCAATTTGATGAATTACCAAGACCCTGTCACAAAACTAAAAATTTTAAGAAAAGGCTGGGGATATAGCTCCATGCTAAGGCCCTGGTCCAATTCCCAGTACCCACGAAGTGACATACTGCATAAAGGGTGACATTGTAAAGTTAAAACAACCCATGAAATACATTTTTATTATTCTCTTAACTGGTTCAACTTCTAAATTGAACCTGTGTAGCTCATATAATAAGAGAAATCAAAACCAAATTTTTTTAATTTTATCAAATACGAAAGATTTAAGAAAGGTACAATTGGGCAAAATGTCTAGCCTAATCAACCAAAATCCCTTTTTCTAAAGACCGACCATATGTAAAACATAATTCATAACCAGAAAGCTATCCAAATTAATATTTATAAAACATCCTTGAACACTGTTGATACTTACAATTCACATAATGTTATAGAGCTATTATCAACTAGTTTATTTAAAACTCACTAAAAAGTACAGAGACTTGGAGCCACCCATGTTACTGAATTGTGTTTCTTAGCAGAGTAATGAGTCCTGTATGTAAAAAAAAAAAAAAAAAAAAAAAAAAAAAAAAAAAAAAAAAAAAAAAAAAAAAAAAAAAAATTAATTCCTTTCATTTGTTTTTAAAATGTTTCTAGTAAAGCTGTAGAGGATATAACCTAGTTAAAGATTAATAGAGTTTCTTCTATATGTCCTGGTTCATTCTATTCATACTCTTCAATATTTAATAGTTAAGTGTATTTAAAGCATGTTCTCACTGATACACATAATCAAAAGTAGAGATTTAATCAAATGGAATCATAATCACTGAAGTTAAATTTACTTGCTTTCCGTTTGCTTTGATTTGAACTAACTGCTCATCAAAATTACATTGAGGCCCTTCTTGATTCTGGGCATGTCCAGGTGCTACATGCAATGCTTGGGAATGGCTACAAGAAGCCACAAGGACAAATTCCTGACTTTGTTTTAAAGCTGCTTTTAAATGACCTTTCTATAAAATAAAATGATCAATTTCTACTAAGCCCTGCATTTCAGATACTTAGGAGGAAAGTAACAAATACAGAAAAAAGAGATGAAGGGAAATGCTATTTTGAAAAAGAAATACATATCTGACTCTAGCCACAGGTCTAAATAAATCAGGAGAAATATATCACTTATTTCTCTTTTCATAAATATTATATTTTTACTATAAACTAATCTTGGGGTCCTCAGCCTTTGGGTTTTCTCAAAGATAAAACCATTTTATAAGAATGTGCTTTTACATCAGTATGCCCTCCTAATGAGTTCTAAACTCCAAATTTTAAAAAATATTTTAATAATACATTTTTTCAAATTATATAGCAATAATTCAATTCATTTCTGAAAACCTACAGCCTTCATAGATTGACAAACCAGGGATAATATGTTTTGGGAAATGAGGAAATTATTAACCTTGAAAAGATCATGACTATAAAGTAAATGATTCGGACTTATAATTTTTCAGTGTGCACTTAGTGCTAATCATGACAATCAATTATGTGACAGATATACAGACAACAGAATTGAAAGGGGTATACAGTCCATTAAACATAATATGAAAGTATAGGATCTGATTAAAAGTAGTGTGGCCTCTCATTCAAATTCCACACGTATCAAAGATAAACAGTAGTCCATTTTATCTGTGATATTGCTTTCGTTAGCTTCAGTTAACCACTGTCAACTGCAGTCCTAAAATATGAAGTGGAAAATTCTAGAAATAAATAATTTATAGAATTTTAAATCATATGTCATTTTGCAGACCATGATGAAATCACCTCTTTGTCCAGCATACCCCTCTGTAACTGTCCAACAGTCACCTAGCAGCTGTTTCATTTATCAGCTCAATTATCATGGTATGCCTGTGCTCAAGTAACCTCTACATGGCAGCCTAATGCTGCCACAATGTTTTTGCCACTTACCTCACTAATGCTATCATGTATGCATTTTATCACCTTACCTTATTACAGCAAGAATGGGTACAATAGAGTAAGATATTTTTAGAGAATAATCATATTCATATGACTTTTATTACATATATTGTTATAAATGTTCTGTTCTATTTTCGTATTAGTTATTACCATTAATCTCTTACTGGGCCCACTTTATCATCAATATATATGTATAGAAAAAAATAATATACATAGAGTTTGGTACTACCCATGGTCTCAGGTACTCACTGGGGATCTTGGTACATTCCATGGATAAGGAGATACTACTGTTCTGTAAATACTGAGGGCCCTCAATTACAATGGTTCAACTTCTGCTGTTTTTTATTATATAATAGTACAAAAGTAAAATGCACCCAGTAGAAACTTTACTTTAAATTTTGAATCTTGTTTTTTTCTTGGGTAGCTATGGTAGACAGTACAATACTTTTTTGTGATGCTGAGCAATAGCAGCAAGCCATAGCTCATTAGCCACACAACCATGAGGGTAACAACTGATATTCTACTATTGTGTACGGTTGCTAAGTTATGATGTTAAGCAGGTTAAGTGTACTAAATGCATTTTGATGTGATATTTTTAATTTACCATGGGTTGACTGAGATATGACGTAAGTCAAGAAGCTAATAAGTACTAGAAGTTTAGAATATTCTATTTATTATCTAAGAATGTGGAAAAACTAGTATGACACTAAATCCAGCAGCTATAAAAGAAAACATTTACAAATATAGCCTCATAAAAACAAAAATGTCTACATGGCCAGAGACGTCACAACAAAAAAGCAAAAGAAATTGCAGGAAAGTTGCAAAATAAAACTCAAAGCATCAGCTTCTACAAATCAGTAAAGAATTCATTTAAAAGAAATCAGAGTATTCATGAAAGGAAGTAAACTTTATTTGAAGACTGGATAACTGAAAACATCAAACATAAAAAAGTAAAGGTGATAGGAAAATTTCAGTGTCATTTTTATGCCTTTTCAAAAATCTATATCTTGAGCACATTCACAGATTGCAGGGGGAAGAAAATAAGAAATCAACAAGAACCAAGTCCCCCATGTGAACCAGCACCATGCACAGGCCACTGCCACCAGGAGACAGTCAGACCTTAGCCTTTTCCCATGAGTCAGCAACATTCATGGACTGTGGGGGAAGAGAATAAGAAATCAACAAGTAAGCCAGCCCTCCCTGCAAACCAGCACCATGCACGGGCCACCACCACCAAGGTACAGCCAGATACCAGCCCCTTCCAGCACGCAGGCTGGGAAACAAGAAAAGCCAATCCCTCAGCCCAAGCAACCTACTGATTTGGAGAAACACAGGCTGCAACAATAGCTATTAGGGTGAAATGCAATTTGATGCTTGTGGTGTTTGGCGTTTCACTGACTTTGCAGGTCTAGGGCTGGTGGTCTGATCATCTATTCAGAGCATCACGGTATGAAGTGTGGTATCTATTGTAATCCCAAATATTGAGTGTGGTAATCCAAGTACTGAAATTCTTTCTCTAGTTTTCCTCACAATCCAAGAAGTTATATTTATAAATCCATTGAGACATTATTGGAATCCCGGCAAATTAATTCCAATCTACCATCCCCAATGCGACCCACGGCAAGAGTAAAGATTCCAAGACATATTCCAGGTTAAGGGCAGCCAAGGGTCCTGAGTTCAGTCCTTGTGAGGATGTGCAGACAAAGGCCTTGGTCCTAGGCCTCTCCCAGAATTTATTAACTAGTGAAACAAGGGGGTGGCTTGAGGGTGAGTGACAGTGAGGATGGCGGGAACTACATGAGTAACTTGAGCTGGTTAGCAAGGTAGTGAGAAAGGTATCTCTGCAAAACGCAGATAAAGATATGCAGGGGAATCAATTTGCATAACCCAATCAAGATAGCAACTGAATTGTTTTAGGAGGCTGCTGCTTCAGTTTCTAATATGCAAACTTTATGCCTTGGGAACTCACTGCCTCTTTCTCAAGGCTCATACCCAGTCGACATTCCCGGAGCTCACTGACTCCGCCATCCCACTGTGCTTTATATATTTTACAAAAGTCACTTTGGGAGGAAACTGGACACTGTCTGATGGCTTTAAAGACTACATACAAGTACCTGCTTCTGATATGTAAACTTTTATGCCCTGGGGACTCACAGCCTCTTTCTCAAGGCTTATACCCAGTTGACATTCCTGGAGCTCACTGGCTCTGCCATCCCGCTGTGCCTATATATTTTATAGAGATCACTATGGGAGGCAACAGGACACTGTCAGATGGCTTTAGAGATTACATATCAGCACCTTGGCTAGCCTTATTTGCAATGATTAGAGCCAATTGAAGAGAGAAGGAAATACCCATAGTTAGCTCTGTATATATCAACATAAGGAAATAAGTCTTGATATAATCGAAGTTGCAGCAATTGTTCTGCATTCAAGGGGACCTGCTCAAGTTGTCTCCCACAATATTTATAAGAGATCTCTTTCTGAGGGTGGTGGCCATTGTTAATTCCCTATTATCTTGTTTTGAGGTCCTGTATCATTTTCATTGTTTTGTTGACTTGAGTTTTATTCTGTTTTATTCTGTTTGTTTATTCTGATTTGTTTTGTTGTCAGCAAAAAAATTCTGTTTTGGTTTGTTTGATTTTGTTGTATCCAATGGCATGAGCACCTATTTCTAAGATAGCAAGATATACTATGGTAGCCATTTTGGATTTACTGTTGTCTTGTTTTGAAGTCCTTATTGCATTCACTGTTTTGTGTTTACTGGTTCTACTCTGTTCTGTTATGTTTGATTTCTACTATGTTTGAAGGTATCTACAGTTGTTTTAAAGACAAAAAGAGGCATTATGGTAACCATTGTTGATTTCCTATTGTTTTGAAGTCCTGTGTCACTTACACTAGTTCGTTTTGATTAGATTTGTTTTACTTGTTTTTGTTCTCTTTAAAATGAAAAAAAATTTTTTTAAATCTTTATCTGTATCCATTCTCCATGCATCTTACTTTGAAGAAATATATCCATATAGTATAATCCAGCATCACAAAAACAAATTATTTTGATATAAAGGAAAAGTTTAACTTCACTCATAGTAAGAAAGATTCAAATCTGAACCATGCTAGAAATACCACTTTTCACCTTTCAGACTGGCAAAGAAAAAAATACATAATGATACAATCTATTGGCAAAGGAATACATATAAGAATCAAACATTATCCATAGCACAAAAAATTGCTGTCATCTCTAAGAAAAGCATATTTGCAACAGTCATCAAAATGCAATCAAAGGGCCGGGAGTTTGGCTCAGCGGCTTAAGCACCTGCCCTGGCAGGTGCGAGGTTGTGAGTTCAATTCCCAGTGCCACAAAAAATAAATACATAAATAAATAAATAAATAAAACACTAATTTAAAAAAATGCAATCAACCACAGAGGTCAGCAAAAACTGCAAATGATATATGAAAAACCTGATCCTTTTTCTTCTCCCATCTTAGATGCCAATGTCACACTTACTGTGCATCTAGAAGACCAAATGATAGGTGCCAGCAAATGAATGCAGCTTGACAATGACAACAACACTATAAAACAGTAATAAAAGTTGCCTTACTTTATTATAAAAATAAAAATATAAACTACTTTCTAATGCCTACCTACTCAGCCTAGATAAGGCATCCATGGTCACATGTTTTTATGACATACTTTGCTTGTTCTTTATGGCCATTACCACAGTGATCTTAGATTAAAGTCTTACTTCCTCCTTTAAACTATTCCACGAAGACTGGGACCATGTCTGTTTTAACTCTTTTTCATATATAATATATGGAACTCATTTTTTCATTCAAAAAGTATTTATTATGGGTCGGGTGGACATTCTACTAGATTCTGGAGATATGACATTAAAAAAGGCAAACTGTTTTTTATTCTTTTCCATTCTAGAGGGAGTCAAAAAACTAACCAAACATACACAGAGAGGTATATATTATCCTAAAAATAATTTAAAGAATAATATCTAGTTGATCTAAAACTAAGTACTACATTTTTCCACACTACAATTTAGTGTGACCATTCATACCCCCAAAGGCATTTTCACTTTTTTTTTTTTTTTTTTTTTTGGCACCGGGGATCAAACTCACAACTTCACACCTACCAGACAGGCACTTAAGCTGCTGAGCCAAACTCCCGGCCCTAGTTTTTTGAGGCAGAGTCACATTATGTAGCTCAGGTCAGCCTTGTGCTAGCGTTATAGCCCAAGTTGACCTCAAACTCACAATTCTCCTCCTACCTCAGCCTCCAGAGTGCTGGGATTAAAGGTGGCATTTTCACTTTTAATGACTACTTCTGATTAAAATAATTTGGTTCAATATTTAAATTAATATACAAATAATAGTTTTTTCAATATAACTCGATATAAATTGTAAAATGGTGGGGGGAGCCATACAACACATATAGCCTTATAATCCAAACATAACTACTTAAGGTTTAAAGGATATTCTATGGTTTTCTGCTATATCAGTCAGCACAAGGCATGCAATTTTCCCTGCTTTTTATGGCTTATATTTAATCTTCCTTCCTCATAATAGAAGTCAACGAACACTGCAAAATGGTCTCCTTCCAAACTAAAGAAAGGTTTTCCCAGCAGCCAACTTACTTCTTTCTGCCCTCTTCAAAACTAACAGTTTCACCAAAGTATAAATAGCCTTTGGCATCTCCTACAATGAATTTTTGTTTACACATATAAACAAGTCAATTTTTAATAGATGGAGAGTTGCCTTATATATGCCAATCACTCTTTCCCCACATTCTCCTCTCTCCCTATTCTTCATAGGATTTCATACCTTTGAGGAGAATTTTTTTCCTTCCATTGCTTTCTCAAGCTTTCATTTGTTCAACATCATTCAACTCTTTCTAGTTTCTTTGACACAAAATGATGCAAAATTACTTATGAGCTAGATTTTGGGAAAGAATCAACAATTAAGCAGCAGGAGTTGAAGAAATTGGTTCTGAAATGCAGGCCACATTTACCATCTGAAGCTGAACACACTGCGTGCTCTTCTGGAAAGATCATGGCTGGCAGGCAGTTCTGGTAGATTACCAAGGCACCTATTACCCTAGTGTTTATAAAGCAGGCAATACTAGTTGAATATTTTCTTGTAACAGTGTGTGAAGGCATACAGACACCAAAAGATTATGAACGAAAAGATAACATATTTCTCTGATAAACAGACCATAATTTGGAAGACGAAAATAAAATAAGTGTGTCAGCAAAGTGACTTTTAAAAACTGAGGAAAGACTCCGGCACTGTAGGAATTAAAGCAAGGCAGAATTCACTAGACTGGTTTCTTACACATTTCTAGTAAAATAGCACACAACATTAATTCTCTTTGCATACAGACAAATGAAACAGGCTAGCAATGCATCATAAGCAGAATACATTTAACATGATGATGATGAACAATGGAACTTTTAGGGAAAGTTACAGTGGTATCTTGCCTCAGGGGAGCATTTACATGCTAATGTTTTGGAATTGGCTATTCTTGCTTTCCAGGGTGGGACCGAATATGCATGTTGGAGAGTTGGGGAGGGAGGATTCATGAGGGTTTCAGTCTATGCTCCAACTTTCTTTTCCTTAAGGAAAACAAATTTTTATGCCTTTAAACATAAAACTTGAATAGCCATAATAACAATTATGCCAAGTGTTGCAATTTTTACCTGTCTCTGAAAAAAATGTCACTAACATCTTCCTAAAAGTTTGATGCACACAAACCATGAAAGCTTCAAGGGATATTTAACAATATCCTTTCTAAAATTCTAATCCTTTAGAAGTAACAATGCTAATCATTTTTGAATGATTGCAATTAATCCAAAGGAATTAATTATTGGGGAGGTTTAAGTCATTTAATATAACACAACATCTAGAAACTTGCTCAAAATTATGTCATTTGGAATCCCAGGGTAAGAAGCAAATCTTTGACCTTTTGAAGAAGTTCATCTTAAATGTTTGTGTCATAAAAAGTTTTTACATAAAAATTTATAGATCTTTATGTTTTATAAAATGACATGTTATAGATAAAAGACTGAAGCCACTTGTTCATTTATTAGTGTTCAATACATCCTGCCTGCTAGCTTTTTAAAATACTGATCAAAAAAATGAAACTCAGGAATTCCTCGCAGCCAGACTCAAGGTCCTGGTGGTGCCACACTCTGGGGGGCACTTTGACCTAGCCACCTGGGTCCTGGGAATTTCGACCCCCACCCAGTAAGACGGTAGGTCCAGTGACACATTCTGGGAGTGAGTCCTCACTAGCTGCACAGAGGATCAAGCTCTGCCCAGCCCAGCATCCCAGCACAATCCATCAGGGAAATGCCCAGCCAGCCTCACAAGACACAGAGGTACCAAGCCCAGACCAGTCCAGAGCCCCAGAGTCACCCATTAGGGAGTGGCCAGCTTAGCTGCAGGGTCTTGGAGAATTTAAACTCTGCCCATTAGAACACAAGGCACGAGCTCCATTGTTCAGGGTGCGGCCATGTGGCAGGTCCTAGAGATTGCAACTCCGCTCAAAGAGGAGCAAGGCACCAGCACCTTATGCGGGGAGGGGGTAGGGGAATGCCCGTGATTGTCCCTGGTGATGCCACACTCTGGGATGCAATCTGCCCAGCCACCTGGGTCCCAGGATTCTGACCCCCACCCATTAAGGCAGTAGGTCCAGTGACAAATCCCAGGGGTGTGCCTCTGATAGCCACCTGGGTTGCAGAGGTTCTGAACGCTACACAGCCAGGTTCTAGGCCCAGCAACAAGCTCCAGGGGTGTGACCCTGCTAGCCACAGGGAGGACACAGACTTTGTCCAGCCAAGCGTCCCAGAGCAACCCAACAAAGTACATCAGGGGAACACACAGCCAACCTCACAGACCACAGAGCACAAAGATCCAGTGTCATAGTCTAGGGTTGTACCCCAGCTAGCCATGGGGATATTGCAGTACTGAAGCTCTACCCAGAACAGTGTTCCATTGTAATCCATCAGGAGGCTGCGTGCCCAGCCACACAGGTCCCAGAAGAAAATGACAAAAGGAAAGACCAAGAGGCAGTCTCAATCCCCCACCCACTGAGAACAAACCCAAGAGACACTGAAATGGGAGACACTGGGAGTCACGCAACTGAACTTTCTGAAATGATAGCAACTGAAGTAAAGAAACAACTCCATGAAGCCATAGAGGAACTCAAATCAGAAATAATCTCTCAGCTAAAAAATGAAATGACAAACATTACGAAAGAAATGCTGAGTGTATCTAAAGATCAAGATAAAAATAAAGAAGAACATAAGAAAATGATGGAAACTTTGAATGAACAAAATAAGACACAAATAGAATGCATGAAACAGATTCAAAGGGAAATTCAGGAAATAAAAAAATGCACTGAAAGTTGGCAAAACCGCTTGAATGAAGCTGAAGATAGAGTCGTAGACATTGAAGAGAGCATGGAAATTTAAGACCATGAAAGAAAAGATTTCTTAAAAATAACAAGGAACCAGGAAACAATTCAACAGCTGCAAGATGATGCCAAGAGAAATACCATAAGATTAATACACAGGGGTCAATACTAATGACCTGCGAAGACTATTTGCAGAAATCATAGCAGAAAATTTTCCAAACATGGGAAGAGAATCTGATATACAGGTAAGTGAGGCATACAGAACCACAGTTAACCATAACCAAAATAAATCTTCACCCAGACATGTAATAACTAGGGTATCAGAAATACAGCACAAGAACAGAATACTAAAAGCTGTCAGAGAAAGAAACAGATCACCTACGAAAGAAAGCCCATCAGAATCATGGCAGACTTCTCAACACAAACCTTCAAGTCAAAAAACTAGGGCCGGGAGTTTGGCTCAGTGGCTTAAGCGCCTGCCCTGGCAGGTGCAAGGTTGTGAGTTCGATACCCGGTGCCGCAAAAAAAAAAAAAGGAAGAGATTACAATCACAGGAATATATGCACCAAATATGGGAGCAACCAACTAAGTAAGAGAAATCTTAACAGACATGAAAAACCAAATAAACAATAATATAGTTATATAAGGGGACCTTAACACCCCATTGTCACAGAGAGACAGATGAACCAAACAAAAAACAGCAAAGAAATAACAGAACTGAAACAAACTTGTGGACAAATTGACCTAATAGATATGTACCAAGTGCTCCACCCATCAACACCAGAATACACATTTTTCTCAGCTGCACATGGGTCATTCTCTAAAATAGATTATCTACTAGTTCACAGAACATACTTAAGTAAATGCAAAGGAACTCAAATAATTCCATGCGTATTATCTGACCGTAGAAAATGAAATTGGAAATGAATGAAAAAAAAACCCATAAGAACCCCATAAACACATGGAAATTAAATAATACTCTCCTAAACAACCAATGGGCCACAGAAGAAATTAAATAATATCTACTATTGAATGAAAATGCAAATACAAATTACTGGAACCTGTGGGACACAATGAAAGCAGTCCTCAGAGGGAAATTTATAGCACTAAACTCCCACATCAGAAAAATGGAAAGAACACACATAAACACCTAATGCTGCACCTCAAACTTCTAGAAAAAGAAGAGCAAGTCAAGTCCAAAGCCCAAAGAAGGGAGGAAATTATAAAGATCAGAGCAGAAATTAATGCAATCAAAACTAAGAAAACAATAAAAAGAATTAATGAATCAAAGAGTTGGTTCTTTGAAAAAACAAATAAAATTGATAAACCCCTAGCCAACCTTATCAAAAAGAGAAAAGAAAAAACTCAGATTCATGCAATAAGAAATGAAAAGGGTGAAATCATTACAGACCCTGTGGAAATACAGAAGATCATCAACACCAACTCTGAAAACCTTTACTCCCATAGATTCGATAACACAGAAGAAATAGACAGATTCCTAGAAACCTATGAATTACCAAAGCTGAATCAAGAAGATGTAAAACTGCTGAATAACCCAGTTTCAGCTAAGGAAATTGAAAATGTTATTAGAACCTTACCAAAGAAAAGCCCAGGTCCTGACGGATTCTCTGCTGAATTCTACAAGAAATTTAGGGAAGACTTAATGCCAACACTCCACAAACTCTTCAAAAAAATTGAAAGTGATGCAAGTCTTCCTAACTCATTCCTAGAAGCAAGTATTACCCTAATACGAAAACCACAGAAAGACCCAACCAAAAAAGAAAATTACAGGCCAATCTCCCTAATGAACATAGATGCAAAAATCCTCAATAAAATACTGGCAAACAGGATATAGAAGTTATCAGGAAGATTATACACCATGATCGAGTGGGATTCATCCTAGGAATGCAGGGATGGTTCAACATACGCGAATCAACAAATATAATACACCATATCAACAGGGCCAAGGACAAGAACCACATGATCATCTCAATCCAACACTCATTCATGATAAAAACCCTACAGAAAATCAGAATAGACAGTCTCTACCTCAATCTGATAAAAGCCATATATCATAAACCAACAGCCAACATCTTACTAAATGCACAAAAACTGAAAACTTCCAACCTAAAATCAAGAACAAGACAAGGATGTCTATTATTACCACTCCGATTCAATACAGTTCTGGAAACATCAGCCAGAGCAATTAGACAAGAGAAAGAAATAAAGGGAATAAGGATAGGAAAGGAAGAAGTAAAATTATCATTATTTGCAGATGATATGATACTCTACATAGAAGACCCCCAAAAATCCATTGAAAGACTTCTGGAAGTAATAACCAAATTCAGTAACGTAGCTGGATACAAGGTCAACACTCAAAACTCAATAGCATTCCTGTACACAAACAACAAACTCACTGAAAGAGAAATAAGGATACCACACCCTTCACTATAGCATCCAAATAAATGAAATACTTAGGAATCAATCTAACAAAGGAAGTAAAAGATCTATACAGTGAAAATTACATTACTCTGAAAAAAGGAAATC
The DNA here is from genome assembly GCA_004363535.1 of Dasyprocta punctata. Taxonomy (NCBI): domain Eukaryota; kingdom Metazoa; phylum Chordata; class Mammalia; order Rodentia; family Dasyproctidae; genus Dasyprocta; species Dasyprocta punctata. Next base: position 16,745 of record RJWM01001843.1, on the reverse strand, counting down.
AAAGAGAAGTTCAGAAAATGGAAAGACATTCCTTGATCATGGATAGGAAGAAAAAACATTGTGAAAATGGCCATTCTCCCAAAATTGTTATACAGATTTAATGCAATCCCAATCAAAAAGCACTTGCCTACCTCACAGAGCTAGAGAAATCACTCCTGAAATTCATCTGGAATCATAAGAGAACTAGAACAGCAGAAGCAATTCCAGGCAACAAAGGTAAGGCAGGAGGCATCACAATCCCCAACTTGAAACTATATTACAAAGCTACTATGATAAAATCAGCATGGTACTAGAATCAAAACAGACCTGAAGATCAATGGAATAGATTGGAGGATACAGCCACAACTACAAACATACTCAGCTACCTCATCTTTCACAAAGGGGCCAAACATGTACACTGGAAGAAGGACAAATGGTGCTGGAAAAACTGGCTTTCCATATGTCATAAATTAAAACTAGACCCATGTCTATCACCATGCACTAAAATAAAGTGAAAATGGATCAAAGATCTGAATATTAAAACAGAAACACTAAATTTTCTGGAAGACAAAGGAGGTAGAAATCTTGACATAGGAGTAGGCAGAGTTTATGTACAAAAATCAAACAACACAGGACATACTACCCAGAATCAACAACTGGGATATTGTCTTATTAAAAAGTTTTTGCATGTCAAAAGAAATCTCCAACAGAGTGAAAAGAAAACCCACGAATTGAGAAAATATCTTAGCCAATTGTCCCTCAGACAAAGGACATTTTTCTAAAACATAAAGAATTCAAAAAAATCAGGCCCCCAAAATTCAAGGACCCAATCCAAAAATGGGCATTTGATGTGAATATACACTTCTCCGAGGAAGAAACACAAATGACAAATAAATATGTAAAAAAAATTCAACATCAATGGTCATTCGGGAAATACAAATTAAAACAACACTGAGATTCCATGTCACTCCAGAAAGAATGGCCAAGATAAAAAAAATCAACCAATAACAAACGCTGGAAGGGGTGTGGGGAAAAAGGAACTCTTCTCCACTGTTGGTAGGAGTGTAGACTGGTGCAACCACTGTGGAAAGCAGTGTGAAGATTCCTCAAGAAGCTAGGATTAGACTAGACCCTATTTGACCCAGCTATCCTGCTTCTGGGCATTTTCCCAAAAGAACTGAAAACATCATACCACAGTGATATTTGTGCACCCATGTTTATAGCAACCCAATTTGTAATATCCAAATCTTGGAAACAACCCAAGCACCCATCAATCAAGGAATGGATAAAAAAAGATGTGGTATTTTTAGACAATGGAGTACTACTCAGCTATCAAGAAAGATTACATTGAGACTTTTATAAGTAAATGGACATAACTTGAGGCCATATTCTTTTTTTTTTTGTTTGTTTGTTTTTGCAGCACCGGGAATTGAACTCACAGGCTCACACCTGCCAGACAGGCGCTTAAGCTGCTGAGCCAAACTCCCGGCCCTGGTTTTTTTGAGGCAGGGTCGCACTGTGTAGCTCAGGCTGGCCTTGCGCTCGCGCTGTAGCCCAAGCCGGCCTCGAACTCACAACGCTCCGCCTCCCGAGTGCTGGGATTAAAGGCGTGCGCCACCACGCCCGGCTTGAGGCCATATTCATAAGTGAGATAAATCAAACACACATGTATAAATACCATATTGTCTCCCTAGTGTAAGAAACTGAAACAGTATATATAATCCAAAATCTACAATAAATACTGTGTAAGGGTAAGAAACTGCTCAAAGAGCAAAAGTAATCTGGAAAGGGAACAGGAAGAAAGAAGAGAGAAAAGGAGAAAGACATAAATCTGTACATATGTATATGTAAGATAGCTAAAATGACTATACTGCTGAATGTATTAGTTACTAAGAAAGAACAGTTAATACTCATATGATTAGATCAATTTTGCATGTCTATATCTGTTAAAGTAAACAATCATGTTGAAGATAATGATACGTAATATTGCAACCATTGTCAAGTTCCAATCGTCTTTTTCCGTAAACCTGTAATGTTACTGTTTTGGATTTGCTGTTGTCGTTTGTTTGTCTCTCTTGCCTTTTGTCTTTTTTTTTTTCGTGTCTTTTTTCTCTTAAAAAAAAAAAAAAATGAAACTCAAAGCAAAGGAAAAGAAAAAAACTTCTGCTGACTCATTCCTCATTGAGAAATATTTAGTATTTCCTGGGCCAGTTAGCTGAATTTCTACTTCTAGTGCTGCAATTTTCACTCACAAATTCTGGAAAGGGCTGAGGCAACAGAAGAGGAAGAGGTCAAAATCCTATGGAAGACAAATGTTTTTAAAAGTACTGTAATGAGATCTGCAGAAGAGTTATTATCTGTACCCTTCTGCTTTATTTCCAGTATATATTACAGTAATGTTATTTTCCTATGAACATTCAGTATATTCATCTAGGGACTTTCAGCAACAGGGCAAATAGCAAACCAGAATTTCATTAGTAAGAAGTCAGAAGGTCTTCACAGAAATCCAGGCACTAGGCAAAGAAAGAAGAAAAGCAAAGTTCAATTTACATTTGTTCATTGGCGTCTCCAGATCATGACGTGAGTGACCAATAAAACACAGAAATTCACGGAGGAACCATAATAAATACACATATGTATTCATATACATATTTGTGCATGCACTATACTTGCTAGTGCTACTCTACTAAACAACTAGAACATACATCCTCATCTAAACCAAGTCCTATAAGATAGGTACTATTTTCCACAGATCACGAAGCTGGAATACAAAGTCAGTTGTGCACTCCAAAACCCATGCTCCTCAATCATTTGCTTTGAAGCAGTTGCTTATAAAAGCAGACTAAACAACAGTTGTTTTCACTAACCATAGTACTTTTGAACGAAGTTCATAAAGAATTATTTTTAAAGATTTTTGAAACATAATTAATACGTTATTTAGATATACACAAGAATACAGAAAATGAAAATAGACTACACTAATTCTTCCAAAATATGAAAAGTCTGGGGAAGTCTATACTAAACAAACTATTTCTCCTTAAATTTAACTTTTTATAAAAATTTAAAAGTTCTAAGTACCAATAGCAAAATTGCCTTCACATCATATTAACACGATTCTAACCCCATTATAACTATCACCTCCCAGGAGCTCATATGCTTTGAACAAATGAGAAAACAAGCTCCATTTTACCTTCTATTTACATGTGAAAATAGGATCTCCATAATCTTTTTCCTTCATGCCAAATTCTGCCTTCATACATGTCTAATATATGTGGGAGTTGGGATGCAAAAGCAGAGAAGCAGGAATTGAGGCAGGGACATGGGGACAGAAGCCCCTTTAAAGTAAGTCTTTTATTTTCCAGGAAATGCCCAATCTCATACATTGTCAAACAACACTGGTCTATTATGCCCTCAGATCTGGTTTGGTAAACATGATTTCCCACTATATAATAATCACAGAGTTTGGATCTGAATATAAATTCAACATTGTCCTCATGAAACAAAAATTATGATGTCCAAGTCTTATTTGTTGTTTTAAGTAAATACAGAAATTCCTGAGACTGATTTGTCTACAAACAACATCATCACATACAAAGAAAAAATATGAGATGGAGGAAAGATAGAAAGTTTAGAATCCAATAGACTTGAATGAACTCTAGGACCAACCTCCTTTTCTATAAACCTTGACTAATTGCTAATCTCTGAGCCTCGGTTCACCTGATATAAAACAAGGACACTAATAAATAATGCACAGAGTTGAGGTAAGAATTAAATGAGATTATACATACATGAAGCCTGGAAAACTACTTAGTATCTAATGTATGTTCAATAGCTGTTACATTCAATTTACTTATTCACTCAATGCATTTGAATGTATTATTTTTATGCACATGTCTGTATCTTTCATTCAACACAGATAACTATGGACAACTTGCTGTAAAATTTCTTAGCAAAATCAGAAACAGACAACTGAATTATGTTTAGTCCAGTTGCTTTTAGTCACCTGAGTTTGTATGAGCTATAATATGTAAGTTCACGAAAGTAACATCAAGAGAAGATAAACTAATTATGCTTCACCCCAGAAAATAGTTACCAAAAACACAAACTCCACCCCCATCTACCTCGGTTGGTTCTCCACAGTGAGGTTCTCCACTCGCTGATAGCCACTGTCTGCCACCTGTGTGGTGGACCTCTTCACGATCTGCTTTAGCTCCTGTTCCAAGCGCTCCTTGATTGCCTTAACTGTCTCAGGAATCTTCTTCAGTTTGGCCAGCCCCTTGATAAGGATGCCCATGAACAGGGTGCTGTTCTCCTCTGGGTCCAATTCCAGATCCTCCTTGATGTCCTGAAGGTTTGTGTCCCTCACTGCAAAATAAATAATAAGATACAGCTCCACCACAAAATTCAGAAATAAAACAGTCTAATTAATGGTATCACCACTTTGATTACACACTTAAAGGAGTCAGTTTTTTTCAACTAAATTAATTTGCACAGTAACTATACAAGAGTCACAAAATAATATTTATATTCCTGAAATCATACCCATTAGTTAGTAATAAGAAGTAGAAGCAATTAATATTGAGTATGCAAATCTCCATGGGAGATTTTTGACAGACTACTTGTGACACAAGTCCACTGATTTTTATTAATCATTCACTATTTGTAAAATGCCACACCTGGTGCTGCAAGAGAATTCTAAAGAGTCAGACCTCAGTCTCAAGTTCCTATTCATTAGTTAGAAGTCATAAGCAGCTGGAGTAAAAACATAATAAATAGCCGGGTGTGGTGGCTCACACCTTTAATCCCAGCACTAGGGAGGCTGAGGTAGGAGGAGCATTGTGAGTTCAAGGCCGGCTTGGGCTACAACGTGAGCGCAAGGCCGGCCTGAGCTACATAGTGCGACCCTGCCTCAAAAAACCAGGGCTGGGAGTTTGGTTCAGTAGCTTAAGCACCTGTCTGGCAGGTGCTAGGTTGTGAGTTCCATTCCCAATGCTGCCAAAAAAAAAAAAACAAAAAACATAATAAATATATGTAGAGGAGAGTGGTAAATATGACAAAATTATAAGATACCAAAAAAAGGAAGAGAAAGGCAAAATGATATGTACAAGCGAGATAAGACTTTGAAGAAAACAAGTAATGGAGAGCTTTTTCATAAACACAAAAGAACAACCTCCTATTTTTCTTTAAATATATGTCTGGTACATCATTATCTATTGGAGACAGACCTCGTTAAAGCTCAATGGAAATTTTCTGAGAAATAAAGTTAGATGTCAAAAGCCTTTCTAGATCTTTAGACTACAGACATCATTAAAACCATTTGGTTTTAGAAAGGAAAAAATAGCCTGAAACGCTGGCTTGTAATCCATGTGGATAGCTGGAGAGAGGGATTAGCTGATGATCTGAGCCTTCTGTATCTATCAAAGTCATAGGCCACACACATATACATATATATGTATGTATTATGCATGCATGTATATGTATATTCAGCACATATATATCCAAATTATATTCATATATATGTATATACAGACAAAACCTTTCATATGAATTCAAGGGTTTCACAACTGCCAAAAGAATGACAAGTTACAAACCTCTGACCTAAAATTATATCACTTCACAAATGGCTGGATGAGGCTAATGGCTAAAAGTTTTCCTCATCATCCCCTATCCTTTACAAATGGAAGAGAACAAATTTGTCCAGAACAAATGGAAGGGCTTCCTAATATGTGACAGTCTCAATGAATTCTTTAGTACATTTAAGCCCAACTAGACAACAATTATACTGACAAAATCTGTATGATGTAACTACTGTCATGTGACACAAAATTATGTTATACTCATCAACAGTCCATATATATCACATTGGTTTGATAAAATTATACTGTCTGGTGATATCACAGCCATCTTAGTTTATGTAAACATATTCTAATTTTGCACAAGGACAAAATCACCTAATACTTTTCTCAGAATGTACCCCATCATTAAGTGATATGATTACATTTTAGAGTTCTAGAGGCTACTGAAAGCTTGTAACCTGCAGGAGAAGGCTTACATGGGTAACTGCAGTTAATTTTAGCTATTAGCACAGTACCAGCTACCCCAGGTACCCCAACTTCAGACCCTTTGCAGGCAGCTATGCATACATTCTGAGACCAGCTTGCACACTGTTGTCAGGAGAAAGGATAGGCAAATAAAAATTCTATCTTCCAAACATTAGCATCCGTGCTCTGATGACTGCTTCTTAGTGTAAGAAGAGCTGCAGACGAAGAGCAAACTGCCATTACTGATGTCTTCCTCCAACTGTTCGAGTTCCTTTCCCTCTTGCTGAAGTGACTTCCAGCAGGTACTGTGGGATAGCATCTTCCTTCCACCTCTTCGTTTTCCTCTTTCTCATCTTTTGAGAGCAAGACATTTTAATGTTCCAAAACAACTGCATGTACAGGAAAAATTGGAAAGTGACTATGCACAAGAAAAGATGCAGTCACACACACACACACAAAAAAAAAAAAAAACTGAAAAGACATTAAATTTAGACTCAACTGATCCTTGGGATGGAGACAACTTACAACAACAGTAACAATGACCAACAAACCCTGGAAAGGAAAGAAATTCTAACTTTCAGAGTCACAAAATGATTAGATTCAAATACTCAGTTTTCAACAAGAAATCCAAGAAATACAAAGAAAGAAGAAAATATACAACCCAGAGGGAAAAAATATCAATAGAAATCGTTTCTTAAAAACACTTGATGGCAGATGTATTCAACAAAGACCATAAAATAACTATCTTAAAGCTGCTCAAAGAACAAAAAAACAAAGAATGGAGAAAATAAAGAAAACAATGTTTGACCAAAACGCCAACATCAATAGAGAAGCAGAAAACCTAAAAAAGAAACCAAAAGGAAATTTTGAAGCTAAAAAGCATAATCACTGGAATGAAAAATTCACTAGAGGGATTCAAAAACAGATGTGAATAGGAAAAAAAAAAAATCAGTGAACCTGAAAATAGGACAATGGACATTATCAATTCTGAAGAACAGAAAGAAAAAAGAATGAAGGATTAAGACAGCTAACAGAATTCATGGGATAAAACCAACATAATGCACTGTAGAAGAGAAGAGAGAGAAAAGAGCCAAGAAGAAGTAATGGTTGAAAACGTCCCAAATTAACTTTTGTATTTTTCTGAATATAAACAGCTGAGAAACTCAACAAATTCCAAGTAAGAAGAAATCAAAGCAAATCATACCAATACACACTATCATCCAGCTGCCGAAAGATAAAATATCAAAAGCAGAAAGGGAGAAGCAACTCATCACATACAGATAGGAAGTCTCAAATTATTTACAAATTTCTCGTCAGAAAATTTAGAGGCCAGAAGACAGTGGGCTACTTCGAAGAGCTAAAAGAAACAAACAAACAAAAAAAACTGTCAACCAAGAATCTTGTATCTTACAAAACCTTCCTTCAAAAGTGAGGGAGAAATTAAGACATTTCCAAATAAAGAAAACTTAAGGCAGTTCATTACCACTAGACCCACCCTGCAAGAAACACAGTTTTGAAGGTGGAAATGAAAGGACATTGGACATTAACAAGAAGCTATATAAAGAAATAAAGATTATAATAAAGGTAAAAATCTGGGCAATTGTAAAAGTCAATAGTTATAATCTGTCACTACTCATTTTATCTTCTACATGGTTTAAGAGAGTAAAATATTCTTAAAATGTAGTGCAATAATACTAGTCTAAAATCTATTATAACTTTACTTTGTAAATCCACATTTTGTTTTCTATACAAATTAAGAGGCTAACGCACTTACAGAATTACTAGTTTATAGTTCAAGGGACACAATATATAAGAATGCTATTTTATGATGCTAACAACCAAAAATAGTGGGGGCATGGCTATCAAAGGATCAAAGTTTTTGCATGTTATTGAAGATAAGTTCATAAAAATTCAAGTTAGAGTGTTATAACTTTAGAATATTTAATCCTCATGTTTAAGTCTCAAAGAACATAGCAACAGAATGCACACAAAAGAAAGTAGAAGGGCATTCAAATGTCTCACTACAAAAAAAAATTTTCAACTAAATACAAAAGAAATAATGCAGAGTATTAGGGACAAAAAGGCTATACAGCATATAGAAAACAACAACGTGACAGAAATATCTCCTTACTAGTACTTACGTTAAATGTAAGTGGATTAAACTCTCTAATCATACAGACATTGGCAGAATTTATTTTTAAAAATCATGATCCCCCTACACGTAGTACAGAAAGCCACAAATAGATCCAACAGCACAAGCAGACAGAAAACAAAAGAGCAGAAAAAGATATTCAATGAAAATGGTAACAAAAAGAGAACAGGAGTAGCTAGGCTAATATAAGACAAAATTGACTTTAAATCAAAAAAGATTACAAGAGACAAGAATATTACATATTAATAAAGTGTTCAATATTGGAAGAAGACATAACAATTATAAACATCCACACAGCTAATGATAGACTATCAAACTATATGAAGCAAAAGTGACAGAAACGAAGGGAGAATTAGTTCGATATAAATGGAGGATTTCAATATTCTACTCTCCATTAACAAATAGAACAACCAGACATAAGATAAGGAAACAGAGGACTTAAACAAAACAATGAACCACCAAAAATATGAACAAACAGAACTCAGCAGCATACTGATAAGCTTATGCTTATGCTGACAAAGTAGTTTTTATTTCTGAAATGCAAGGATGATTCAACATGTAAAAATCAATCACTGTATTACATCACATTCATTAACAGACTGAAGGGGGAAAACCACATAAGCATCTAAATTGATGCAGAAAATCATTTGACAAATCCAACACTCTTTCTTGATAAAAAACAGTTGACAAACTGGGAACAAAAGGAAACTTATCCAATATAATAAAAATCATACATGAACAGCAGTATGTATAACTAAATGAAATGAAAAAAATCCTAGAAATATAGAATCTACTAAAATTAAATCAGAAAGAAACAGAAAAGTCTAAATGGAACTATAACTAGTAAAAAGACTGAATCTGCAGTCAAAAATCTGAGAAGAAAGAACTGATGGTGGATTCTGCCAAACATTTAAAGAACTTAAACTAACCTTTCTCAAATTCTTCCAAAATACTGAAAAGAAAGGAAAACTTCCTAATTCATTCTATAAAGCCAGAGTCAAAGACACTACAAGAACACTACAAACCAGTTTAATTCTCAAATAGATATTTGTATACCACATTCACGGCAGCATTATTCACAATCGCCAAAATGTACAAGCAAGCTAAATGCCCATCAGCACATAAATGAATAAGCAAAATGTGATACATACAGGCAATAGCATCATTAGGCTTTAAAAAGGGAGGAAATTCTGATATATACTATGACATGCATGAATCTTAAAAACTATGATAAGTAAAATAATCGAGTCATAAAAGACAAATACTGTATGATTCCACTTATAATGAGGTACTTAAAATACTCTAATTCCTAGAAACAAAAAGGTACTATGTTGACTGTCAAGATATAAGGAGAAAGGAGAAACAGAAACTTATTTTTTAATGAGCATAGGGTTTCAGTTTTTCAAGATGAAAAGAGTTATGTGGATAGATGGTACTGATCATTGTATACATTATGAATCTACTTAATATCACTGAACTGTACAGTTTTAAATGGTTAATTTTATGTTATGTGTAATTTACCATAAAAATACATATGCATTTTAACTATAAACCAAAGATATTTTATTACATACATGGGTTAGTTATACAAATTCATTCTTATGTTAATAAATTCTCTACACATTTATCTATAATGGCATCTATGACTCAGTAGATCACCCCAAAACTACAGAAGAGAAGGGCATAAAGAATGACCGGATCCATATGGTTTCCTTTGCATTATAAAGGTTATCATGAAAATGATGACATGGTGCTTAACAAGTTTATCTTTTTAATAGTAGTAAAACTGACAGAAACAAGAAGGCTTAAGCCTCTAAAGATAATTCTGAAAGAAAATTCAAACAAGATCATCAATATTTCCAAACGTGGCATTCCAAGACTAGACATTTCAGTTACTGATATTATTTTATATATGAAGAAGTCAGACACCACAGGCCAAAGAGATACTCCATCCAGCAAAATCAATCCCACAGCATGGTGGGGAGAAGTACTTAGCAGCCAAGGAGCCATCTAAATTCAGAAGAGCTTCAACTAGGAAGAAAAAAAAAAAAAAGTAGAAGAAATTTAGCTGAGACAAAATGTGCACATATGAGTCACAAACAGGATACATACAAACAACCACCTACATACCACAGCAACCTGCCCCAAGGGTGATTCGTGATAAGATAAACGTAGTTTAAATCAATAAGGCCTGAGATTTCACGGCATACAGCTACTTTAACGCACACTAATATGACAGATAGCCCATTAAAAAGCAACAAATAAGCAAGGTATGAATAATAAAATGCCACAGTCCCAAATGGCACATTTGTTAAGAACCTTATCTTTCTGTTTCTCTCCTGAAATTTCCTAGAGCATAAACACTGAACATATCCAATATTAATTAATTTATATTATCTATTTCACTTGCATCAGCTGAAAATTAAAAGGCAATTTAAAAAGATAATATAACCAGCCAAAAAAACTTGTAAGGTAAGATAGAATTACTGGAGCCTCATAGGAAAAGCTGTGTTCAAAAATAATTCAAATGAAATTCAGTAAAGCCTCACACAATGATTAGAACATAATGTACATATTTCTGAACTACTGAACCCCAGATCATTCCCTTCTATCTATATTATGTACTCAGTGTGTAGATTTTAAACACTTTAAAATTAGCAATACTTCCTTTCCTAAGTCTCTTACTATCAGGGCTGCGTTTTTTTGCAGGGAGGAGGGGGGGATATTTATTTTGTTTTTTGGCTCTGAACCTCTTATCAAGAGAAGACTTCCCAAAACTGGTTCTGAAAACACTAAATGGTAGGTTCATACTAACTATTAAGACTTTGGTGCCCCTTAACCAATTATTTCTACTAAAATCATATTGGCCCCAAGTGTTGCTTATCATATACAACGTCTTATGTATACAGACACAGGTATATAGGTGCCTGTATTTATAAGTACATATGTAGTGTCTGTAGTTGGGGCTAAGCATGAATTGATTAAAAATGATTTAAGACTTTCTGGAATTCATGTAAGGCACTAAATGATATCTAAGGTCTTTTCAAGGTCCAGGATTCCAGGATCCCATTAACTACATTTTAAATCTATACATCTCTGATAATGTGGACTATAAGCTAGCCCAGCAGCATATTCTAAAAGTAACATGAATAATCCTTTCAAAAACATCTAAATATTTTATTTTTAAAACTCCTTTGCCAATGAGTACAGAAAGCAATCTAGACCACCACTCCCTGGTTGCTTTCTTTCTTCAATACATCTGGTAAGAAAAGATAAGTAACTGTGTTATACACCCATGTCACAAAACAGCAGAAGACAAGATCTCTGGTAATATACTTGGTTTTGTGACAGGCAGCTGAGTTAGTTAGAAATATTATAGGCAGTCAGTCAGGGCTGGGCCCTCAAAGGAGCCAGTGCAGAAGTTCAGATACCTTGTGACCTCTGAGGAGACAAACACCTCCTGCTGTTGGCCAGATCTCAAGACAAAAGGCAAAGCAAATACAACCACATCCTAAGGATTGACAGTCCAAATAGTTCTCTAACACCCTGAGGAAGTCAGGAGTCAGCATCCTACCCCGCTACAGAAAGAGTCATTGCTGTTAAGCATCCCCGCTTACTACAAGACTCGCTTCCCCATTTATCCCCGATTTAATCCATCTTACCTGAGCAATTAGTCTTACTGATTAACCATAGTTTTGTCCCACCTTATGCCTACCTTGTAAGTTACCAGGTTTTCCTCACCTTGGACCCGTCTCACCTTTCCCTAGAAAAGACAGAGTCCTTGGCAACTCACTCCGGACCCCTTCTGTCTCTCCCTCAGAGAGAAGCTTTCTTTCTCTCAATAAATATATTCTGCTCTTAACCTCTGTTGTTCCTAAAATTCACTCTTTGATTTTTAGAGAACATGAACTCGTACCAGACATATAGTAGGTTGAGAGTTTCATTCCCCTATATCAGTTTTAACTGAATAAGCCCTATTATCACATTCATCCTTTACATTTACATATGTTAATTATGATACAAGACAGTAGCACTATTTACTAGAAAAACTCTTGACAGATGCCATTCCTTTTATTGTTCATATATAAAAATCAAGCAAAGTTCTTGTACATAACATGATTTCAATCTACATAATTTAAATTACATATTGTATTAAAGTACAGTATCCCTATATGAGAACTGTCTGCCAATATTGAACAGAATTCAGTATGAAAAGGAGCCTTCAAAAAACCAAAAACAAAAACAAAACACACCAAACTTAATTACCACTAAAGCATCATACAAATTACTTATCTGCAATGCTACCCTTACAGATGGGAATCTGGCCTTCCAATATTCTCAAGTAGAAAATAATAAGTTACCACTTAAAAATAACTTGTGTGCCTCTAATCAAAATGACACTATAAATTCACAATACTGGAGATACACAATCTGCTTTAAACACAATTACACATAAAATACAATTTGGGAAATTAAAAAGAAACAGTCTGGCTCAAAATTGGAGAACAACAAGAAATGAGGACAAGAAATGAGTTGAGCCAGAATGTGAGTACAATTAGCTTTGAGTGGAAAACTAGACAGACCAAAGTCAGACTTGATCCATACTAGTGTTGGGGAAAAATAACAAACTTATAGATATTTCATGATTAATTGGAAGACTGACGAAGTTGTTGTTCTACTGTCTCTCGTAAATTCCACTGACCCTGACAATGTCAGAGCAATTGCCTTTGCCTTAAGGCACCTTGCGCTGACCTGTGCTCATTCAGTAAAAGTTCTCTCCGGAACATTCCTATATTATGGTAATGTCCTTAACCACTCTCATTCAGTCAAGGGTCTCTCTCGGGAACAATTCCTGTATTATGGTAATGCCCTTAAGTATAGTCATTCTGTAAGAGCCCCCTCCCCTGGTTCCTGGAATGTTTCTATTGTTTCAAGACTACTTTATCTGTCAATATATGATTCAATGTATGTAATCAATCATGTATAACATTTGGTCACTTGCTTTGTACCTCCCACTTTTAATTCTACACAGACTACACTCCTTCCTGATTCCAGGCAATTGCTTGGGAGGAATTATTCCTGCAACAGTCCACTGGTGTGAACTCCAATAGTCCGCTGGTATAAAGATTAAATTACTGCCTTCTAATCTCCTTGGTGCAAAGAGTCTCCCTTTTGATTTGGTTTGATTTGACTTGGCTTGGGAAATTTCCCACAACATTAGCAGAGACTTAGGTGAGACCACTGGCCAAAATCTACCTTCAAGGGCTACAACCCAAGACCAAATCAAGTTCTTACTGGGCTGGAAGGCTACAGACATCACCCAATCTTTATCCTCTATTCCTGCTTCTGTGGAAATGCGTGGTCAACTACAATACCATTCCTTTTACCAGTGAAAAATTATTTCTTGCATCTTTTAATCTAATTAATGCACCCACTGGTACAGATTGAGAGCAACATCTGATGCACTGGTTGCCTCAGGAGTATAGAATCTTGATTAGGGTCTTTCAAATGTTAACTAACTACCCCTGGAGTATAGATTCCTGATTAAGGTACTTTTAAAATGTTAACTAAGCACCCCTAAGGTACAGATTAAATTACTTTAAAGAAAATCACAGACAATATAACACCCCACTTTAGAAAAAATACTGCCAAAAGTTGCCAACTTCTATTTAACGTTATAAATTCCATGACTGGAGAAGTTTAGACAGTCTCAGAACAAAACTTTGCAATGCTATACATAAGAGACATAGTTTCAATTCAGGGGTAGAGAGAACCCCTACAGTGCAGTGATTTTTTGAAAGCACTATGAGTATACATTGGTCTTCCGTAAGTGAAAGTAAGCCAAAAGGAAAATGATGATAAACTGTTTTCCAGAAATGCAGAGTAGAGGGGGTTTTTTTAGAAGAAAAACCTTACATCTGTTGCATAATTTTCCCATAGTACAACACTTAAGATGTATTAATTATCTCATTTAGAGCACATAATAGGTACCTCTGCAGGTCGAGGCATAGCACTCAGTGGACAAGAGGTTACTAGAAGGGATATAGGATAACAATAGGGACAAAGACAGATGATAAACTGGTAGTTTATATTGAGAAATCACTAAAATATACTGGGCCTTTAACTTTTTTTTTTTAATCAGTTCTTCAGGAAGATGGCATAATGTACTGAAAAGAGCAAGAGTTTGATGTCATATAATTTTAAATTCTTATACCTTCTCTACCACTTTTCTAGTTGTATCTCCCTCAAGTCGTTCGTCTCCTTGGACCTCACTTTCTTCATCAATAAAATGGAGATAATATTATTTCAGTTAGGCATATTAAATGAGCTGATGTGACACCAAAACTCCAAAGAAAAGTACTAAAAATAACAAAAGTACTTTTAAAATGACCAACTTTGGGAAGTCCTGGATTCACAATGCTGGCTGCTTAGGTCGCTATCCCTCAATATTTTCTCCAAAAGCAATACTGTACATGACCGTAAAGAAAATAAAACTACATAAAATGACGTCAAGGTAATTTGAAAAGAGAAACTGTTTAAAATTCAAAACAACTGTAAATTAAAATAAAAGAATACTTAATTTCAGCAAGTGATTTCTTATGCTCTGGCTGCACCTCTGCTCTGCCACAAGGCTTTGTAGCAAACAAAGGTGAAATATGGAAACCTATGATGGAGAGAATTAGTGAGAGTAAGGGCGATCTAAAAACCATCATGAAATCATCATCAAAGAAAAAGCCCACTCTGAGTTTCAAAAGTATAAAATATACTATAAAAGAACCCAAGCAGATCAGAGCATTGACTACAGGGAAGGGACTTAAAAGCAGGCACAATCTGAAGGAGCAGTTTTTGAAACACATAGCTTCTGGGAGAGAAACAAGACAAAAAGGAAGAGAGAAATGCCCTTTGGCTATGAGGCACTTAAGAGAAAAAGAAACAAAAAGGGAAAAATTCAAGACCCTATAAAAGAGCACCAAAATCCAGAGAACATACAGTCTTGCCCACCAACAAAACAAACAAGCCCTTAAAGTATCTGGACTCTGCTATACTGACAGAAGAGGGAGCCAATGAGCTAAAAATCCTGTAAAACAACCCAAAAATACAATGAAAATTAAAAGACAAAAATAATGAATACCTTCATACTGAGGCATTATTTTTTAAAAAGTCAGATAGCCCAACACATATAAGTGGGATAAATTCTCTCAAAAAAAATAATAAGTACAAGAAAATTGGAAGGCAACAGTCCAGACGGAATTAATACATTCAAACAAGAATTTGTTGATATGAAAAACCACCTTAAGCCAGAAATCCAAATACCAAGAACAGATATGAACAAAAATAGGAAGATATGAAAAATGACTAAACTCAGGAAATCAGTCAAAGCAAAAGACAAACTTACTGTACATCATATGTGTAGAAAAATTATAAAGTGCTCCAGACAGAATGAACCCAAAGAATATTTCATAAAATGTATTGAGGAAATAAAAGGAATAAAAACAGAGAATAAAGTGGAGACATGAAAGACATTTTAAATGATCAAGCAGCACAAATAGAAAACAAAGAGAAAATAGCACATCATTGGAGTGAGAAAGAAGAAAAACAATGGAATAGAACTAGTAGTATATGATATTTAAAATGTCACAAAAATTTCCTAGAAATAAAAATTTTTTGAATCTACAAAATGAAAGAACTCCTTGGGTATCTGGGAAAACTAATCCAAAACAATCAACTCTAAAATTCTTCTAGGTAAAATTACTAACTAGTGAAGGTTAAAAAATATATCTTTTCCACAGAATGGATGGAAAAGATGTGGTAATTTTATACAATGGAATACTACTCAGCTATAAAAAAAGATGATCTTGAGGCTTTTATAGGTAAATGGAGGCAACTCGAGACTATAATCGTAAGTGAAATAAATCAGACTCACATTTGTACATATCGTACTGTCTCCCTAGTGTAAAAATTAAATAATTTAAAAAAACTGAAAGAGTAATAAGATCCAAAATGTACAACAGATATTGTAATAAGGAAAGGGAAGAAAGTGCTCAAAATACATACAACTGTATGTATGTGTAAGTATGCAAGACAGATAACTATACTACTAATTCCGTTAGTTTATTAGAAAGAATAGTTTGTGTTGTCATTGTTTGATTGTCTGATTTTTTTATGCCTAGATTTCATAACTTGAATAACTACTTCTAAGATAACAATATGTAATATATTAACTAGTATTGATTTCTTACTGTGTTTTTTTTAAATTCTGTATTACTTCCACCTTTTTTTCTGTTTTGCTTTTTTAAAATTATTTATATATATCGTTAGTCAGGCATAGTGGCATACACCAGTAGTCCCAGATATCAAGGAAGATTACTTGAGGCTAGGTGTTTGAGGCCAGCCTGGACAACATCCAAAGACTTCTTTGGGCTTGAACAGTAGTGATATAGGAGAATGAAACTCCCAACCTACTAGATGTCCGGTACGAGTTCGTGTTCTCTAAAACTGAAGAATGAATTTTAGGAATAATGGAGGTTAAGAGCAGAATATATTTATTGAGAGAAAAAGAGCTTCTGTCTGAG
>RJWM01001842.1:86451-143142 GCA_004363535.1 Dasyprocta punctata | reverse complement strand
AATTAAAGAAGAAATTAAACAATATCTACAATGGAATGAAAATGCAAATACAAATTACTGGAACCTGTGGGACACAATGAAAGCAGTTCTCAGAGGGAAATTTATAGCACTAAATTCCCACATCAGAAAAATGGAAAGAACACACATAAACAACCTAATGCTGCAGCTCAAACTTCTAGAAAAAGAAGAGCAAGTCAAGTGCAACGCCCAAAGAAGGGAGGAAATTATCAAGATCAGAGCAGAAAGTAATGCAATTGAAACTAAGAAAACAATACAAAGAATTAATGAATTGAAGAGTTGGTTCTTTGAAAGAACAAATAAAATTGATAAACCCCTAGCCAACCTTATCAAAAAGAGGAAAGAAAAAACTCAGATTCATGCAATAAGAAATGAAAAGGGTGAAATCACTACAGACCCGGAGGAAATACAGAAGATCATCAACACCTACTTTGAAAACTGTTACTCACATAGGTTTGATAACACAGAAGAAATGCACAGATTCCAAGAAACTTATGAATTACCAAAGCTGAATCAAGAAGATGTAAAACTGCTGAATAACCCAATTTCAGCTAATGAAATTGAAAATGGAATTAGAATCTTACCAACAAAGAAAATCCCAGGTCTTGATGGATTCACTATTGAATTTTACAAGAAATTTAGGGAAGACTTAATGCCAACACTCCTCAAACTCTTCAATGAAATTTAAAGGGAAGCCAGTCTCCCTAACTCATTCCTGGAAGCAAGTATTGCCCTAATACCAAAACCAGAGAAAGACCCAACCAAAAAACAAAATTACAGACCAATCTCCCTAATGAACATAGGTGCAAAATCCTCAATAAAATACTGGCAAATAGAATACAGCAAGTTATCAGAAAGATTATACACCATGATCAAGTGGGATTCATTCCAGGAATGCAGGGATGGTTCAACATATGCAAGTCAATAAATGTAGTACACCATATCAACAGGGCCAAGGACAAGAACCACATGATCATCTCAATAGATGCAGAAAAAGCTTTCAACAAAATCCAGCACTCACTTATGATAAAAACCCTACAGAACATCGGAACAGATGGTCTCTACCTCAACCTGATAAAAGCTATATATATCATAAACCAACAGCCAACATCCTACTAAATGGACAAAAACTGAAAACTTTCAACCTAAAATCAGGAAGAAGATAAGGATGTCCATTATCACCACTCCTATTCAATATAGTTCTGAAAATATTAGCCAGAGCCATTAGACAAGAGAAAGAAATAAAGGGAATAAGGATAGAAAAGGAAGAAGTAAAATTATCACTCTTTTCAGATGATACGATACTCTACAAAGAAGACTCCCCAAAATCCATTGAAAGACTTCTAGGTGTAATAACCAAATTCAGTCATGTTGCTGCATACAAGGTCAATACTCAAAAATCAATAGCATTCCTGTACACAAACAACAAACTGACTGAGAGAGAAATAAGGGGAAACCACACCCTTCACTATAGCATCCAAAAAAATGAAATACTTAGGAATCAATCTACCAAAAGAAGTAAAAGATCTATACAGTGAAAATTACATTATTCTGAAAAAGAAAATTGAAAAGGATTTCAGAAAATGGAAAGATATTCCTTGTTCATGGATAGGAAGAACAAACATCGTGAAAATGGCCATTCTCCTAAAATTGTTACACAGATTTAATGCAATCCTAATTAAAATACCACTTGCGTACCTCACAGAGCTAGAGAAATCATTCCTGAAATTCATCTGGAACGAGAGGAGACCCAGAATAGCAAAGGCAATTCTGGGCAACAAAAGGAAGGCAGGAGACATCACAATCCCCAACTTGAAACTATATTACAAACCTAATGTGATAAAATCAGCATGGTACTGGAATCAAAACAGACCTGAAGATTAATGGAATAGGTTAAAAGATACACCCACAACTACAAACGCATTCAGCTACCTCACCTTTGACAAAGAGGCCAAACATGTACATGGGAGGAAAGATAGCCTCTAACAAATGGTGCTGGAAAACTGGCTTTCTATATGCTGTAAACTAAAACTAGATCCACGTCTATCACCATGTGCTAAAATAAAGTAAAAATGGATCAAAGATCTGAATACTAAAACAGAGACACTAAACTTGCTGGAAGACAAAGTAGGTAAAAATCTTGATGACATAGGAGTAGGCAGAGAGCTCATGAACAAAAATCAAATTGCATGGGAAACACTTCCCAGAATCAACAAGTGGGATCTCGTCTTACTAAAAAGTTTTTGCATATCAAAGGAAATCTCCAAGAGTGAAAACAAAACCCACCAAGTGGGAAAATATCTTACTCAATTGTCCATTAGACAAAGAACTTCTATCTAAAACATAAAAAGAATTGAAAGAAATCAGACCCCTAAAATTCAAGGACCCAATCCAAAAATAGGCATCTGAGATGAATACACACTTCTCAGAGAAATACAAATGGCAAATAAATATATGAAAAAATGTTCAACATCAATGGTCATTTGGGAAATGCAAATTAAAACAACACTGAGATTCCGTCTCACTCCAGAAAGAATGGCCAAGAGTAAAAACAATCAACCAACAACAAATACTGGAGGGGATGTGGGGAAAAAGGAAATCTTTTCCACTGTTAGTAGGAGTACAGCCTGGTGCAACCACTATGGAAAACAGTGTGGAGATTCCTTAAGAAGCTAGGATTAGAGATCCCATTTGACCCAGCTATCCCACTTCTGAGCATTTTCCCAGAAGAATTGAAAACATTATACCACAGTGATATTTGTGCACCCATGTTTATAGCAACCCAATTTGTAATAGCCAAATCTTGGAAACAACCCAAGTGCCCATCAGTGAAGGAATGGATAAAGAAGATGTGGTATTTTTATACAATGGAGTACTACTCCTCTATTAAGAAAGATTGCACTGAGACTTTTATAAGTAAATGGACACGACTTGAGACCATACTCCTAAACGGGATAAATACTGTGTAAATACTGTATTGTCTCCCTAGTGTAAGAAACTGAAATAGTATATATGATACAAAAATCTACAATACTGTGTAAGGGTTAGAAACTGCTCAAAGAGCAAAAGTAATTGGTAAAGGGAAAAGGAGGAAAGAAGGAAGGGAAAAGGAAAAAAGATAAAAATCTGTATATATGTATATGTAAGATAACTCAAATGACTACACTGCTGAATGTATTAGCTATTGAGAAAGAACAGTTAATACTCATATGATTAGGTCAATTTTACATGTCTATATCTGTTAATGTAAACTACCATGTTGAAGGTAATGATATGCAATATTGCAACCATTGTCAAGTTCCTACCATCTTGTTTTGAAAACCTATAATGTTACCGTTGTGGATTTGCTGTTGTCATTTGTTTGTCTCTTTTGCTTTTTGTCTTTCTTATATGTTCCTTTTTTCTCTTAAATAAAAAAATATAAATCTTACTATATATTATTTATAACATAATTAACTATAAAGATATTACCTACATAAGTTGAAAGCAAAGGAATAGAAAAAAGAAAGAATAACTGAGGTTGCTGGCTCCATGATATTAATAGAAGACAAAACAGAATTGGAAGAAAAAGATCATTATTAAGGATAAAGGAGGTACTTGGGCTTAGGCTTAACCATAAAAAACAACAAAGATTCAAATTACACAGCTAAATTGATAGATGCTCAAGGAGAAATTTATAAACTCACAATCCTAGTGGAAGACTTTAACAGATTTTTCTCAAAATCTGATAGATGGAGCAGATAAAAAAACTAGCAATGGTATAGTAGTTCTGAATAACGCAACAAATAAATGTATTCTAACAAATATAGGTAGGGCCTATTCCCAAGAAAGGGTGCTACATATTCTCTTCAAGTCAATACAACATAATTTTAAAGAACTGACCAAGCAACAAGCCAAAATTAACTCTCAACAAATACAAAAGAATTGATAATATATAGACCATTACAATCATTATACAACAGAAGTAGAACTATGAATTCAATAATAACACTGTAGTTTTGGAAGTTTAAAAAAAACTGTAATGATTAAAGACTCAATAAAGTAACAATAATAATAAAATATAAACCCATTTAGATTGAATGGTCATTAAATTAAAAACTTAGGGAATGCAGTCAATTCTATGTCTATAGAGAGATACATGTTCTCAAATGTACACATTGGAAAGTAAAAAAGATTGAAAATTAACAGCCTAAACATTCACCTCAAGAAGATAGAAAAAATAAAACAGAATAAACTTGAATATGGAAGAAAATTATACCACTCATGTAAATTAAAAGTCACAAAAGTTACATAATACTGTGTTTGAATCTATATACTAATAGTAATTTTAGAATAATCTCAGACCATTGGTTACAACTGCAGAGGAGGAAAGGAAAACAGTGAAGAAGTACAAAACATATCTCAACTATATCCACAATTTTGTATTTCTTTTATTCTAAGGCTCTAAAACATATACCTCTAACTGTTAAAATTTATGAAATCTCAGTGGATATATCCATGTTTATTATCCTATGTCACTTTTAAACACCTGGAATATTTTTTAGCTAAGAAGAGGCAGAGGAAAATTTTAAAAAGCAACCCTAAGAAAAAGAAATACGAGACTGTCTACTTTTTCAAGCTGTAAGTAGCACCAGTCAGAAGTTTTTCACTTATAAAAGAAATAATTACTACCTTCCAGACTCCATGAGAATCTTATATACACCACAGAGCTTGGTATAGCATGCTTGCAAATGCTAACCGCAATCACTGTTTTAACCTAAAATTGGAAAGAGTCTACTCTCATCTTCACATCCACCGAAGAAGACCTGGATGAGAAATTTTGACTGTACAGTACTTCATTTAAGTCTTAAACCCAGGGCATTCACCATTACTATCAATTCTTTAAAGAAATATCATGAAATATTAAAGACATACAACTAATCAAATTCTGCAGAACACTGGTGAAGTCTCCTTACTACAAATGCTACAGTTTTTGGCCAGAGAGATGGTCACAAGGAGTAGTAACATTGCAATAATAATTTTCTTCCCATTTTGTACCACTAACTACAGTTTCCATTTTTGTGACTCTGATAGATATGTGTCTGCTACATGTTTGATCCTTGGGAGAATACTGGCATCTATTTTACTGATAAGGACTCATGCCCAGTGACCTGCCAGAGGTAGTAATACACACCCATCAGGGCTGTTCTGAGGATCAAAAGGATCACAGAGAATAATTGACACATAAAAGATACTCAATTAATTGGTTCTCTCATCTCTTCTCCTAGGTGCTCAATTAATTATATGTTGATTGAATAAATAAGACATGAAGTTCGCTTGAAAGATATTTTGCATTTTTATCAAAATCTCTGTTTTTTAACTTTAACCAACTTTTTTTGACATAACATATTGCAAGGTACAGAAAGATAATCAGTTTTAAAAATTTCTCTATAAAACTTTACTTGTGATAAAAAATGACACTTAAATGATTTGACCTGAAATTATTCAAGTATAAAAGATGAATTCATATTTTCTTTTTTCAGAAAAGATAATTCCAGTATGAAGCACTTCATAAAATATCTTTGTTCTAACATGTTGCCTAAAACAAGTGAATATAGAATGGTTCAGTGGATCTATGGTCTATGGTGATGAGGATAGAAATACTGTTTTTGAAACATTCTGAGTTATATTTTCCCACGAACATTAGTCAAAGCAATAACATAGAACAGTTTCAATTACCTCTTAAATATATTTCTTTCCAAAAGTGCCATTATTAGAGCAAAAAAGGACAATAATGCAAGCATAAGTGGCCATTGTCCTTGATTTTCTGTGTATGAAAATGCTCTAAGAATTTCTGGAAATTGTGAAGTATTGACCATATTCAAAACAAAGATTTCACCACACGGAGGAGCTCAGCAGCCAGCAGGAGACTCGGTAACCACTTCCCCCACCCAAAGAACCTCAGTGGATAGGACAGCATGTAAGTGAGTCCTTTCCTAACCCAGAGGAACTTGGTGGGCCAACAAGAGCATGGGTGAGCCCTGCCTCCACACAGAGGACCCCAGGTGGGCCACCAAGAGCACCAGTGAGGCCTCCCCCTACTTGGAGGAACCCAGGTGGGCCCATGAGACCCCCAGTGACATAGTAGGACCCTATATGGGGCCCATGCCATGGACAGGTGGGTCTGGTGGCCTGAAAAACTTGAAGCTGTGATAACAATACGAGCTAAGGGTTGGTTTACAGCAATACTCTTAGGCTAGTCAGCCTAGGAAGAATCCAGGACTAACCCAACTGGCCTTGCAGGAAGAATTCAGGTGACCAGCCCCTCCCCTACATTGTGGGATCTGGCAACTAGGTGAATGTCAGCCACACAGTAGGACCCTGACTAAGACACACATGATGGACCCAAGAGACTAGCGAGATTGAAAAGGACTGAAATATGAACCAAGAGGGGAAAATGAGAAGATAAAAAAGCAGAATGCAATCTTAAACCCCCAGTCCAACTGGAACAAATACAGGAGACATAGACACAGAAGACATGGGAAGACACACACTTCTAATTTCTGGAAAGATAGCAAGTGAAGTAAAGGAATAAATCCATGAGGCTATATAGAGGAAATCAGATCAGAAATAATCTCTCAGGCAAAAAACAGAAATGACAATCTTAATGAAGAAAGTGCTCAGCATAGCTAGAGAAGACATAGATAAAAAAAATACAGGAGCATAGGAAAATGATGGAAGCCTCAAATGAACAATATAGGAAAGAAACAGAATGCATGAAAAAGATTCAAAGAGATATTCAGGAAATTTAAAATTCCATTGAAAGCTGACAAAACTGCTTGAATGAGTCTGAAGATAGACTGTGAGACCTTGAAGACAAGATCGTGTTTAGCCATCATGAAAGGACAGATCTCTTAAAAATAACAAGGGACCATGAAATAACAATTCAACAGTTCCAAGATGATGCAAAGAAAAACAATATAACACTGATAGCTTATATTGTCAATGAAAATACAGGAGGTTATACACATAGGTGATATTGCCAATGAAAACATAGGAATCAATGCAAGTGACATAAAAAATATTTGTAGAAGTAATAGCATAAAATTTCACAAGCATGGGAACAGAATCTGATATACAGATAAATGAGGCATGTAGAACTCCAAACAGCTATAACCAAAATAAATCTATACCCAAACACATAATAATCAAGATCCCAGAAATTCAGCACAAAAACAGAATATTAAAAGTTGTTAGAGAAAAGAAACAGATCACCTATCAAGGAAAGTCCATTAGAATCATGGCCAACTTCTCAAATGCAAACCTTGAAGTCAAGAAGAGTTTGGAGTGAAGCATTTGAAGTCCTGAAATAAAATAACTTCCAACCCAGACTGATGTACCCTGCAAAACTATGTTTCAGAATTAATGGAGAAATAAGATACTTTCATGGCAAAGAACAACTGAAGAAATTCATGTCCACAAAACCTACCCTTCTAGATAGAGATAAAAGTTACAACAATTCACAGAACAACAGAAAGAAACCACCAAGTAAAGCAAACAGTTAAACAAAGGGACAAAGCAGGGAACCACTACAGGAAAATTACAAGACAAAGATAAGCCAATATATATCAGATATAACCATCCACTTAAATGACATCAATTTACCAATTAAAAGAAACAGATTGGCAGAATGGATCAAAAAACAAGATACAACAATATGCTGTCTACAAGAAACACATTTAAATCAAAATGAATCTTGTAGACTGAGAGTCAAAGGATGGGAAAACAATATTCCATTCAACAGGAATGCAGGTAAAAGCAGTGGTAGATATTTTGTTTGCAGACAGTGTGAACTTCAAACCAAAAATGATCAAAACAGATAAAGAAGGTCACTACATACATTAGGGGAAAAATTCAAGAGGAAGAAATAATAATCATAAATATATATGCACCAAATAGGGGAGCACCCAACAATATAAAACAAATATTAATAGGCATGAATAACCAAATACACAATAACACAGTGGTAATGAGGGACCTTAATATCCCATTGTCACAAAGAGACAAGTCAATAAAGCAAAAAATCAGCAAAGAAATAATAGAACTGAATCAAACCTGTGAACAAATGAATCTAATAGACATTTACAGTGTTCCACCCAACATCAGAATACACTTTCTTCTCAGCTTCACATGAGACAGTCTTTAAAACAGACCATATACTAGCCTATAGAACATGCTTAAGTAAATGCAAAGAAGTTGAAATGATCCCATGCATATTATCTGACCATAGTGCAGTGAAAATTAATGGAAATTAATGGAAAAAGAAACTGCGAAAACTACACAAATACATGGAAATCAAATAACAACCTCCTGAACAACGAATGAATCACAGATTAAATTAAGGGAGAAATTAAACAATATCTACAATTAAATGAAAATGTAGATACAACATACTGGAACCTGTGGGACATGATGAAAGTGGTCCTAAGAGGGAACTATATAGCAGTGAATTCTCATATCAGGAAAACAAAATGAGCACAAATGAACAACCTAATGCTGCACTTCAAACTTCCAGAAAAAGAAGAACAAGTCAAACCCAAAGCTCATAGAAGGGAGGAAATTATAACAATCAGAGCATAAATTAACACAATTGAGACTAAGAAAACAATATGAAGAATTAATGAATCGAAGAGTAGGTCCTTTAAAATAATAAACAAAATTGGTAAACCCCTAGCTAGCTTTATCAAGAAAAGGAAGGAAAAAACTCAAATCCATGCAATGAGGTATGAAAAGGGTGAAATGACTACAGATCCTCTGGAAATCCAGAAGATTGCCAATACCTACTTTGAAAATCTTTACTCACATAGGCTAGAAAACAGAAAAAAATGGACAGGTTCCTGGAAATGAATTACCAATGCTGAGTCAAGAAAATATAAAAATTTTGAATAACCCAACATTAGTTACTGAAGTTGAAATCATAATTAAAAACTTACCAACAAAGAAATCCAAGATCCTGATGGATTCACAGCTGAATTCTACAAGAAGTTTAGAGAAGATTTAACACCAAATACTTCTCAAATTCTTTAATGAAATTGAAATGGAAGCAGTTCTCCATAACTCATTCCTGGAGGCAAGTATTACCCTAATGCCAAATCCAGAGAAAGACCCAACCAAAAAACAGAACTATAAGACAATCTCCCTAATGAACATAGATGCAAAATTCTTCAATAAAATACTTGCAAACAGAATTCAGCAAATTATCAGGAAGATTATACACCATGACCAAGTGGGATTGATCCCAGGAATGTAGCATGGTTCAACATATGCAAATCAATAAAGGTAATATACCACATCAACAGAGTTAAAGACAAAAATCACATGATCATCTCAACAGATGAAGAAAAAGCTTTTGATAAAGCCCAACACTCATTCATGATAAAAAACCCTACAGAAAATCAGAGCAGATGGTTTCTGCCTTAATCTGATAAAAGCTATCTATGACAAACTAATAGCCAACATCATATAAATGGACAAAAAGTGAAATCTTTCACTCTAAAATCAGGAACAAGACAAGAATGTCCACAATCACCACTTCTATTCAGTATAGTTCTGGAAATGTTAGCCAGAGCAATTAGGTGACAGAGAGAAATAAAAGGATTAAGGATAGGAAAGGAAGAAGTTAAATTATCATTATTTGCAGATGACATGATACTCTACAAAGAAGACCCTAAAAACTCAACCAAAAGACTACTACAGTTAATAAGCAAATTCAGCAGCATAGCTGGATACAGAGTCAATACTCAAAAATAAATACAATTCCTGGATGCAAACAACAAACTCACCGAGAGAGAAATTAAGGAAACAACACCTTTCACAATAGCATCCAAAAAAAATGAAATACTTAGGAATCAATCTAACAAAAGATATAAAAGATCTATATATGGAAAATTACAGTACTCTGAAAAAGGAGATTGAAGAAGATATCAGAGAATGGAAAGATATTCCTTGCTCTCGGATAGAAAGAACCAACATTGTGAAAATGGCCATACTCCCAAAACTGCTACACAGATTCAGTGCAATTCCAATAAAAATACCATTAGTATACTTCACAGATCTATAGAAAACTTTCCTAAAATTCATTTGGAAACAGAAGATACGTACAATAGCAAAGGCAATACTGGGCAACAAAGGCAAGGCAGCAGGCATCACAATCCCTGACTCACAACCCTGACTTGAAATTAAACTACAAAGCTACTGTGATAAAAATCAGCATGGTGCTGGAATAAAAACAGGCTTGAGGATCAGAGGAACAGATTAGAAGATGCATACACAAGTACAAAGATACTCAGCCACCTTAACTTTGACAAAGAGGCCAAACATGTTCACTGGAAGAAAGATTGCTTCTTTAATAAAAGGTGCTGTAGAAATTGGCTTTCCACATGCCAAAGTCTAAAACTAGACCCCTGTCTATCACCATGCATTAAACTAAAGTCAAAATGGATCAAAGATCTAAATATTAAAACAGAAACACTAAATATACTGGAAGACAAGGTAGGTAGAAATCTTGAAGACACAGGGATAGGCAATGAGTTCATGAACAAAATGGAAACTGCACAGGAACTACTTCAAAGAATAAGCAACTGGGAGCTCATTGATTAAAAAGTTTTTGCACATCAAAAGAAATCACCAACAATGTGAAAACTCACAAAATGGGAAAATATTTTAGGGGGAAAAGAGAAAAGAAAGAAAGAAAAGAAAGTTCCCCAGACCAAGGACTTCTATCTAGAACATACAAAGAATTGAAAAAGATCAGGTCCTCCAAATTCAAAGACCCAATCCAGCATTAGGCATGTGAAATGAATATGCACTTTTCAGATGAAGAAATACAAATGGCAAATAAATGTATTAAGAACTGTTCAACATCACTGGTCATTCAAGAAATGCAAATTAAAACAACACTGGGATTCCATCTTACTCCAGAAAGAATGGCTCTCATTAAGAAATCAAATAATAACAAATGCTGGTGGGGCTGTGAGGGAGGAAAGGAACCCTTTTCTGTTGTTGACTGGTACAACCACTGTGAAAATCAGTGTGGAGATTTCTCAAAAAACTTGGGTTGGAGGTCCTATGCAGCCCAGCAATTTCCCTTCTGGGTATTTTTCCAGAAGAACTGAAAACATCATGCCATAGCGATACATGTGCGCCCATGTTTATAGCAGCACAATTTGTAATAGCTAAATCTTAGATACAACCCAAATGCCCATCAACTGCAGAATGGATAAAAAACATGGTAATTTTATACAATGGAGTATTATTTGGCCATAAATAAGGATACACTTGAGGCTTTTATTGCAACTTGAAACTATACACATAAGTGAAATAAATCAGACTCACATGTGTAAACATCGTATTGTCTCCCTAGGGTAAAAAACTGAAAGAGTAAATAAGATTCAAAATGTACAATAGATATTGTGATAGTGAAAGGGAAAGAAACTGCTCAAAAGGAAAGAACTGGGATAGGGAAAATGAGAAAGAAAGAAGGAAAAATAAAACGGATAACTGCACTACTAATCTTTGTTAGTTCATCAAAATGAATGGTTTGGGCTTTCATTGTTTGATTGATCATTTTTTCATTCCTATATCTTGTAATCTGAACAACTACTTTGAAGATAACAATATACAATATAGTAACCATTGTTAATCTCCTATTATTTTGTTTTGAAATTGTCTCATCATTTTTATTTTTTTATTTTAAAATTTAAAAAATATATTTCTTGAAGATTTAACTACTACAGCAAAGTGTAAACAGTAAGTGCTAGATTGATTCTTGTTTTCTCTACCCTAATTTTTCTGTATCCCAAACAATTTTTTTTGCAATAAATTATGTTGACCCCATCAGCTATTTCCCATTTTTTTTTTTACTATTCTTTTCCTCAGGAATATTATAAATCTTTCTGGATCCATGTTATTTTGGGTGAGGACACTGAAAGAGAGCAAAGGGAATGGGAACAAAGATCTTTCCACCCCCACATCCTGGAAAATTGTTTTAATTCTAACTTATTCGAATCCTTTCACTACAGCAATGAGGAGAGAGCCAGCCTTCTGCACTAGCTTCGCACATATCCCTGATGGCGGCTTTCCTGGGATGAAGGCGTGTGAGACTGCCTTGCAGAACCTGCCCCTGTTCTTCCCTATGAGGGCTTCTCTGTTGATCCCTGACCAAAATGAACTGAGAGCAAACTGAGAGTGCATCCTCTTCTGGTCATTGCATCTGCTGTGTTAGCAGCTAGATCTAATAATAATGGATACTATTACTGATGTCTCTGCAGGGGTCAGATACTCTCTAAACTATTTCATATCATCCTATCAACTATTCAAGATAAATCATTCCCACTGTAAAGAAGGGAAAAATGAGATGTTAAAAATTGAATAATTCCTGGAAACCTGAGGCAGAAAGATCACAAGTTTGAGTGTAGTTTGAGCAGCTTAGCCATGTAGCAAGACGGTATCTCAAAAAAGCTTTACAGGGCTCAGTGGGAATGCCCTGGGTGCAATCCCAATATTGCAAACACAAACAAACAAGCAAACAGAAAACAAATGAACAAACAAAAACCCTCAAAAAATAAAAAATGTTGAAAAGCTTTTCCAGGATCCTACAGCTACTGAGCAGCATAGAAGGACTTGAATACAATACAAGATATTCTAATATACAGCATATTCTTATTTAACTACTGCTCTTTCATTTCTCATATTCTTATTCAAATGCTGTCTCTCATTTACCTCTCAATTTTGAGTCATTTAAGGCAAGGAGGATGTATAGGACTGGAAAGTTCAGAACTGAGTCACCTCACTCAGTCTGGAGATACTGGAGTCAGGTAAAACATGGCCTGAGCCTTGGCTCATAGGTGATGATTATCTATGGGAAGAGTGGCGTATGGCTACAAATAAGTACAGTTCTTTTGTAGTGGTCCGCTTCTTTCAATGCTTCCTTCAACCTATTGCTTCCACCACATTCCGCATAGCGACTGTGCCTTCTTACTGCTTGCTTGTGAAAACATTCACAAGCGTTCAGGAGCCTAATGATAGACTAAATTAAACCCTACATTCCAGCACAATTTTTAAAATCTTTTTAACCATGAAGACTGGATCAAGTGTTCATAGTATATTTTTTTATTTCTCTTTCGGTCTCTGGTTTTAGGCAAGTTTACTGGAACAACATTTATAGGAAGCTGGGTAAGCCACAGCTTTTACAAAATGCAGTATTAGCATGATGCAGAAAAATGCGTAGGCAAGGAACAAAGCAACTGTGAAACTCCATCACTTCCTTCCTCTTTGGTATATTTAGCATAGGGAGACCAAAGCTGGCTCATTTACCACATAGAAAAAAAAATCCTGCATAGTAATTAAAATGGGTTTTCCAGGCTTTTTATCTCTGGGATCTCCCTGTTCAGTTTTTCTGTGCCTCCATTCTATTTATCACATTATTAGAGAAGTTAAAAAGAGAACCAAGAAGTTCCAATGGTGCCAATCCCACAGCCCCTGCTGCCGCAGCATCAACTCCATACTTCAGCCTTGAGTCAGTACCCTTCACAAATGGACCCCTTTCTTTCATTTCTCTCATTTGTCATCACCCCTTTTCACGTTAAAAGCACCCTCCACTCCTCAGACTGTGGACTTTCGTGAACTAATCTGTTCTTTCGTCTCCCATCACACACATTTTCATAGCTTAGCTAGAATGTCTCTCCCATGTGAAGCCATTGCTGCTGTTATTTTATCATGAGCTCTTTGACAGAAGAAGCTGTGCCCTGTCCATTTTATTTGCCTGACATCAAGTGGGCACTCAACACTTGCTGAAGCAGGAGATCTCCTTGTGAGCCAAGTCACACAGTACTGAGATGAGACTGTTTCAAGGAGGTAGCTTGGTTTTCCACCTTGGATGTTTATGCATCCCGCTTGTGGGTGAGAGGGAATCCACTGGGACTAAGCTACATTATTAAGTCTTTCCATGGCCCTTCTTCTTCAAGACAAATGATACCAAGTTTTTAAGCTTCCACTTCCTTTGCCACTCCATTTTTTTCCCACTTACAGGCCAAATGAGAGGCAGATGTTATAGAAAAAGGGGACCCAAGTGCCCCTTTCTCTCCCAGCATTCACCTACCACCCCTCCAGATTCTCTATTAGATTGAGAGAAGCTGTTCGTGATGCTGCATACCACTGGGTCTGAGTTGCCTCTACCTCTCTGCAGAAACGGTACATTCCAATCAAATGATAAACTAATAGCAGCAATATTCACACAGCCTAAGACTTTAAAATGTCCATGAAATCTCCTATATTACATCTAAACTAAAAGACAGACTACATCCTAAGAGATTCATTTTTAACAAATCTCACTTTATCCCATGGACATATTTTACAGTTCATCTGAACACAATACCTTTTTTGCATATGCTAGCAGAAATATCTATGTAGACTGAATGAGATATTAAGATGCTTAGTGTATTTGTGAAACTTATAAATGTATTTGAACCTCGGAAAAAATTCTCATAAATTTCTAGGTGAAAAATAATATGTATCTTCCATAGGTCTTATGAAAATCCAGACAGTATGTAACCTGCCACTAGAGGAAATAACAGATTTGAATAAAAAAAAGAGAGAACATCATTCTCAAAAGCACATGTGGAGTCATAAATACCCTGTGACCATAACCCTACTTTTAGAAGTGACCAAAAAAAGAAAGGGAAAAAATTGTATCTTTTCAATTGTTACAGGAATTTTCCCCACTAAGTATAATTATAAAGTCAGAACATTTGTTTTGAAAAAAATAAAACCAAACAACTATCTACACATTGACATTCAAGTTAATAAAAATAAAATTCAATGTCAAGGGGACAAGTTGATCTCCTGGACAGCTTCACAAGCAAATTCTCTTGCGGTCCTATGAACCAATGACTATAATAGGATATACCTTTCCCAGGGCCACCAGTCTCTGTTCAGGTGTTCACAAATAATTGTGGAGAAAGAACATCCAAGTGGGAGTACAGAAAAAAGAAAATTTTACCAAATTCAGATTCATGCTAAAACATGGCAGAGAGAGGCCACGGCATGTCAAATATTTCCAATGCTACACTTTAAAAAAATAAAATAGATTCAGATAATGTGGATAAGGAGTTGGATATGGTTTGCACTTGGGTGAATAAAATGCTTTTCAAGTATAGTCACAAGAATAATGTATAGCATGCCAATTAGGGAACAATCACACGGCTTAATGGTGTCTATATTTTGGCATTTCAAGCTTCAAAAGGTGGCCTAGACAACCTAGACCAAAAACAAACTGAAGACCGCTTGCATGGTGTTCCTTGAGCTCCATCTGAGTGAATATTCTTGGATTTTCTTTAGTCTCCCATCTCCAAAACCAACCCAGACACCATGTCTTAATGTACACTGCATTCACAGAACTTTCTTCCTGTAAATATTTTTCATGAATAAGGAAACCAGCAAGAGAAGTTTCCCAAACGTATGTGACCACAGGTAACTTTTACCCCTTTTTATATCCTGAGAATAAGTGTTCCTAGAAAGAGTGGGAATGGTATTCCACTGAAATAGTATTATGACGTACTTAAGAAAACAAGAGAATCAGGATGTGGGTGGGGGGTCACAGAATGCCTGGATTTATGTTTTTTACGTGACAGGGTGGGACCATAGCGAGAGTAGTCAGCTTTTCTGAGCTTCAGTTCTCTCTTTTGCAAATTGGTATAACAGGAGTTACCTATTGCTTGGAGCTATTTGAGGGCATGGAGAGCATGTGCACAGTAGGGTGCTTAGCAAATCCTTACCACATGGCACTGTGCAGAAATCAATTAATCATCCTAGCCACTAGTATTTCTACTATGCCCAGAAGTCTGGTTGATCCCAAGGGGAGGGCCTCTTCAAGTAGGATCTCCTTTCTACATTTGGGCTGGTCCCAAGTTGGTTTCAGGGATCCAGTTGTCTCTAGCCTTACTCTCTGGACTGCTATTTCAGTAAAAGATTTCCATTGCCTTCCTTCATCTACTCTAAATTGGATTCCCTAGAACTTTGCCAAGGCACACTTGACCAGGGCCTAGCAGAAAGAAAACTTCTTCCCAGCTAAGGTGCCTTCTTCTAAGAAGTCTACAGAAAACTCTAACTGCAGTGGGTCCAGTGCACTGAAGCTTTGGCCTGTATTTGGCTGTGTCCACTGGTGTGTTCTGAGTCAGAAAGACCTGGTACCTACTGTGTGATTCCTCCTACTTTGTCTGCATCTACCCTGTTATTCCCATTGGAAGTGTTCCTGGTAATGGTATTTCTTTTTCCTTTTCCTTTTCTTTTTTTTTGGGGGGGTGAGATGGGGAGGGTGGGCTATTAAAGCTTTTTCTTGATTACCAAAGTAACATTCTTATGGCACAAAAATCTAATATTATGTAAACGTGTCATGTAGAAATTGAGCAACTCCTGCAATTCTGCAGTCCTTCTTTCCCCATCCTAAGACTGCTACTGGCAACTACTATGTATTTTTAACATATGTAAAACTGATAATTTTATATGCTGTTGGGAATTATTTATTTTGCCTCTTTTGCTTCAAAAATTCCTATTTAGCCTTATGAAAGAAAGCTCAAACATCATCCAGGTGAAGCTCCCCGACCCACCCAAGCCATGCTGACCCCTTCCTCACCAAAAGTAATTTGTACATATTACATTTAAAGAACTCACAACAATTTCATTGCAATTTCTGAATCAAATGTCTCTCCCACTTCAAGGACTTGAAACGCCACATCCCTCTTGCACTTGGGACAACGAATCTGGTACGTGGATATACATCAGCATCAACACATATCAATGTCAATACATTGCATGGATTATGGAAGAGCATGCAGATACAGTATTTTTCTAAGAGGTCTGCTTTCGGGTTCTATAATAACCACAATCAAGATGCTCACAGTTAAATTTCCTGGGAAGGATGTTTCTTGCATTACATTTCAACAGCCAGGTAATCCTGTTCATTCTAATTTCTTTCATTTCTTTTTGGGTTGGAAACAAAATTCTGCTTCACAGCAAATGATAAAGTTGGAGGAATCTTGGAATGGATGATAGTTTATTTTTCAAGTGCCAAATGAACATTCTGAAGTATAGCACTTTTGGCCACAGGCTTTGTCCACTGACACAAGAACATTCCAAGAAATGACATTTCAAATAAACAGTTTCACGACCAGTAAGCCACAAACACAAAAAAGTATTCAACAGCACTTCACAGCAAATAGCCTTCTGTTGACAGATCCTCAGGAGTGACTGATTATATTTACTAAGCACAAATATCTTATTTGATTAATTCAATATAATTTAAGCTGATAGCTTGGGCAAAAAAGTGGATCTATAGGCATTATAAAAGAGGAGGATGAAAGAGAAGATAACCAGAAAGATGAATCTTATAAAAGATCCCGAAATATCAGAGAGCCCCACTGGACCAACACTTCAAATTAACAAGCCACTGAGGGACTCTGACATGTATGCTGCATGACATATCATCCAAGAAATAGCATCCAAAAGGAGTCTCATTTTTCTTGGAAAAAGAGATTGCTACAGAGCTTTCATATTTCTCCAGTTAAACAGTTTGGGCACTATGTAATTAAGTAATATAATTACGAACCCATTTCTTGGCTTCAAGCCCAAGGCCTTATTTCTTGTTCATGTGCATCAGTAGTTTTTGTTCAGAGCTCATTTGTCACATGTTGGACCCAGCTCCTCATATTAAAATACCTAATACTGAGAATGCAACTCAGAGGTCAAGCACTTGTCTAGTGTGCACAAGGCCCTGGGTTCAATCTCTAGCACTGCAAAAATGAATATAAAAATAGAAACAAATTCACAATCAGTTTTAAAATTAAGGATTAAGATATAACGGATGTGATTGCAGGACAGAAGTGCAAAGTGGATCTGGGAAATTTAACGTAAGCAGAATATAGATGTAGGAAGTGACCAAGAGAAATTCAAGACTCCAGCAAATTGAGTATCAAAGCAGAAAAAGTAGAGGGATCATTAGATTTCCATCATGTAAGAGACAGTACATAAGAGACATTTTCCTTTTGTAGGAAAGAATGTTTAGGGAGACGACACCAGCTGGCCCTAGAGTTACATTACTATAATTAGCATATTAAGTTAGGAGGCACAGTAATTACTAATGTAAGTGTTAGAAAAAAAAGAATTACCATCCTCTCTTATGTTATAATGATTGTTTCAGAGGCATGCTTATTAAATTACCAAAGTTAATATTTACTGAGAATTTGGATTGGATTAGGCCCTATTCTACATAAAGTATGTAAACAATTCGTTTGGTTTCCAAAGCAAACCTGTGGAAAGAAATTACAGCTATCCTCATTTCCTGGATAAGGAAACTGAGGCCCAAGAGGCAAAATAATTTGCCCAAGGAGATACAGATAGGAAGCTGGAGAGCTGAGAGATGAGAAGAGGCAGTCTGCTTTCAGAGTTCCTGTTTTTAAGAAGAGTGTACCATAGTGCACCTAACATTTATTCAAACAGAATACGACTATTCACTTGAGTTGTATTCATATTTATATGCTTTTAAAAAATCAGAGATTTTAGCTCTGAACTGAAAGGAGAGATCAATAGCTATCAAAAGCAACTGAAATCAGTGTACTTTCAGAACTGTAGGAAAGATACTCACTTCACCTTCGCGTGGTGTTTGACATTTACCCATGCAATCGAATTGAACTCAATTAACAGTGATTTAGGATTGCACGCTGAGTATCAGAGCATGGAGATTCAGAGCTTTGAGAGGGCAAAATTTTATTTCAACTTTCAGGATACAAAATACTTCAAAAATTTAAAATTGAGTCTAGACAAATAAAACGAAGTCCAAAGGGTTAAAATGATGAATCTGACACCAAAAATGTTATCAGTACACAGAGGAACCTTAAATCAAATTCAGATGTGTCTAGTTTCTCTTTTTACTCAGTCGCTTTGCTTTCAGTCAAGCTGGCTGAACGTGCTGGAATATAATTAATTTCCAGAATACTGATCTGGGCTCTATATGTGTGACTTCTGCATGCTTTACTCTAAAACTCACTTCATTCTGGAATGATGTGAGGGAAGACAGAACAGACAATCAAGGGAATATTTTTAAGAGAAAAGGAGAAGGAGAGAATTCAGTCTCCTAGATCTTCCCTGAAGGAATGTGGGGTTTTTTGGTTTTATTTTGCTGGAAATTTTCAAACCTTATCCAATTCTAAAAGTACATGTTGAAGCTATGTCTGTGTTAATAAGCTATGGTGCAGTGTGATCAAAATATACAATAAATGCTAAATTTTTAAAATAATCATTAATCCCCTCAAAATACTCGCCTTCTTGTGAACACATTTATCTCATCACTCTTGACACTTTTTAAAGCAGTTCTGAAATTCCTCTTTTGTGTGTATCTTTAGTTGCACTGTTGTGGCTACCTCGATGTCCTGAACTGATTTGAAATATTTATCTTTCATAGTCCTTTTGGCTTTGAGTAAGAGCCATAAGTCTCATGGTGCCAGATCCACTGCTAAAATGAATGAAGATGCACTGTAACCATTTGATGAACCTGCCTTTCTGTTGGATGGCACTCAGAAGCAGCATTCAACATATTTTCCATTACACTTTCTAAAGACAATGAAACAAAACTTCCATAACTGCTTCAGAAAGTGGCAAGAATGTCAGGATAAGCATACTTAAAGGGAGGGTGATTAATGGTAATACATCTTTTACTATAATACATTTTTAATTTAAACATACACTGCATTTCGTGACCAGCCCTTGTATGTGAGTAGTTCCCCAACTGTATCCCACAGTTTTGGAGAACAAAGGAGATCTTTAAACCTCTCGGTATGCCCAGCTTGAAAAAAGGGCTTTACAAAAAGTTTAGTAGGCACTCAGTGAATCGTATCTTTTTTTGTTATATATGGTTATGATGACAAAAGTGTAACAATTCACAATGTAAGATTTCCAATTAGTTTTTCTTTTAATGATGGTATATTTGAGTTATCTAGAAATTTTATTCAAACTAGGGCAGCTACCCCTGGCACCCCAACCCAAGGACATCTGGCAGTGTCAAGAGACATTTTGGTTAATACAACTTGAGGAGAGTAGGTACTACGTCATCTAGTAGGTAGAGGTCTGAGTTAATATGAAATATTCTACCGTAGATAGGACAGACACCACCATAACAAACTGTCTCATTCTAAGTGCCATAAAGCCAAGTTTTAGAAACACCAGCTATTTAGAAGTTTTAAAAAGATTGCTATTCCATTTTTCCATTTTCAAACACAAGTAAAATATACATTAGAACAGCACACCAAAGATTCATCCAAAATCATCTACTGTAAAGAAGATAAAACTGGGAGTTTGGCTCAGTGGCTTAAGCACCTGTCTGGCAGGTGTGAGGTTGTGAGTTTGATCCCCGGTGCCACAAAAAAAAAAAAAAATTTTTTTTAATAGATTAAGACAGTTCACTAAAAGTGGCAAGAAGAGCATGAATTTAGACCTATATATACTAAAATAAGCTGTGAATGCTCTGATCTATATTTCATCTGAAAGTGAGGTTATTTCACAGTCATGGTCCAAGACAGTTTGCTGACGAGGCACTTTAAATCACCACTGGTTTGATACAAATAAAGAACTCTTGCTTCAACTATTTCATTAGTCCTAACCATAAACAAATTCACCATTTTGACCAGCACACAAAGAGGAAATGTATGTGTTTTGTTTGCAAATATGATCACCAAAATAAGCTGCTTCTTTAATTAGTCATTTCTTTTTATGTATGTCCATTTTACCCACATCTAGGTTTAACTAAAAGTTTCAATGTCTCAGTCTGGGTTCCTATTGTTGCTGTATGGGAACCATTCTTCCACTTCTAAGCCACGTTCTTTAATTTCTATCATGGAAATATGAGAGACCTTTCCTATATTCTAACAGCTTGATGCTGTTTTAAAGTGAAGAAGGAAAAGGAAGTAGAGGGACATGCTGATTTTTCTTTGCATTTGGTCATGGTTTTCTTAAAGAGTCTGTAGCTGATGTGGTTACACTTGCTTCAATTTTATTTGCTTGTTCATTTTCCCCAGTGGCTGATAATAATATCTGATACTTTGGATGCCTGTAGTACATTTGAACAAAAATTTCTTTCTTTAAGGAAAAAATTAGTTCTTCTGGAAATCAACTGACAAAACATATATAAACCTCAGGAGGATCTTTGTAAATGTTGTGTATTGAGTTAGACATGTCACTGCTAGGATTCTCACACCTTAGTTAATGATTTTCTAAATATTTACCAAGATCTTTAATAAGTGAGAGTGCTTCCCATGATATAAAGGCTCCGCCACCGTCATCTATGGCTCCCTGCCCGACATCCCAGCTGTCCAGATGTCCACTGACCAGCACAACCTAGAAAAAATAATAAAAAGCAAGACAAAGTAAGGAACAATGACACCAAAGAAGAAGAATTCATAGGCATTCCAAATACAAAAATGAAACCTTTACATCTTCTTTTCTATTTTCACATCTTAAAAGAAATAGGTAATCACTAGTGAAAAGCTTGATACAGAGGCATTATATAAGAAGTCTTGGGCTGTTCTAATAGTAATAAAAGTCCTTGCCTTCCACCACTCTTTACTAATATAATTTTGAGTACAAAAGAAATTGGTTTATTGCTGACAGATGTTTGATGACTTTACTATATAGTTTTAAAACACAATGAAATAAAAATGGAACCTAAAACTTTAACCATATCCTCAGTGGTCTTGAATTCTAGAAGGCACACCATTAACATGTGAAACTGAAATCAAATAAAAAATGAAAAATTATTTTTGAAAAAATGATTGTGTTTGGCTCACTATAAATAATTGGTGCTGCTGAGCGCTTTTATTTATTTACTTATTTATTTATTTGCGGCACCGGGGATTGAACTCACAACCTCACACCTGCCAGGGCAGGCGCTTAAGGCACTGAGCCAAACTCCCAGCCCTAATAATTGGTGCTGAATAAATAAGCTAGATTTAAAAACTGGATCTAATTGAACAGAAAAACTTTAAAGAGCTATTTCAATTCATATTAATGTTAAATATAGAAATGATATTATGAAATTTAAATCACCAAAGTTTTAAAATGTTTTTCAAGAAATATGAGTAATCTTTTTCTCGGAATATAGTAAAAACATTTTTTACCACAACTAAGTTTTATAAACACATTTTAACAAGTTAAAAACCAAGGAAAATTATGCTAGGTCAATAGGATACTGATATGAAAAAATATATCTTGATCTCTACACTTCATATATCTCAAAGACTGAGTCAGATGCGTTGCAGACCTAAATAAAGATTCTAGAGACGTGCATAGGATAGTTTTGTCATCTCAGAGCAGGCCATTTCTAAAACTAGACACAACAACCATAAAAAAAGTAACAAATTAGACTTTGCTCATCAAAAGATTCCATTTAGGGAATGAAAAGGCAGTGTGGTAGTGGAGGAAATGTTTCCATGTATAAAACAGGACTCAGATGCAGATTATAATAAAAATTCCTGTAAAACAGGAGCAAAAAATGTCAGTGAGTAGAAAAACTGGCAAAGACTGAAACAGATAATTCAGATAATTCATTATCTCCTAAAGAAAAAGATCTACAAATTGCTAACAATCACACAAAAAGGTACAGGTTCATTATCATCAAGGAAATACACATTAAATACATATATTAATAGCGACTAGATTTAAAAACTGGCAAAGACAAAAAATGACAAATACTGGCGAGGTAGTGGAAAAACTGGAATTCTTATTTATTGCCGGCATGAGTGTCAGTATGCACAACCGTCCTGGAAATGAGAAAATGTTCTACCTACCAACGAGAATATGTACATGCCCCAGGGCCCTAATCCTACACCAAACTGTGTGGTATGTCCAGTGAGATCATAGGCTATGCATGTACACTTTAACCAAAAACGATATACTAGAATGTTTGCAACAGAATATTAATAACAATCCCTCTTCTCTCCAAAATGAAATTATTCAAATCTGTTGACAATAGAATAAATGAACTATTCATCAATGGAACACTGCACAGCAGTAAGAATGTACAAACATAATACAAGAAAAATCCCATAAACATAATAAAGAATGAAAGAAGCCAGATATACAATATGTTGTGTATAATTCCATTCACATAAAGTACAAAACCCAGTAAAACAGGAAAAGGTTCTCCTCGGTGAGGAGGATTAGAGACAGGAAAGGGGCACAAGGAAAATTTCTAGGGTGCCAGTTACATAGTTTCCTGGCGTGGGTGTGGGTTAGGCAGGTGCGCTCAGCTTGCAAAATTTCATCTTATTATATACTTAGCATTTGTGCACTTTCTCTGAGAATATTACACTTCACTAAAATGATCAACAGATTGCTATCTATACATTGCATGTAGCAAGCAAACCAAAGTTGAATAAGTCTTTTTGATAGTTACTTTCCCACATTACTTTGGGAAAACAGGGGGATGGAATTAATGTATCAAAATGACTCTTTGCCTTCACTAAGCAGCTGCAGGATCTCCTGCTGACTTATAAGCAGAGCCTGGGATGACTTCCTTGTAGTCACAAACAAGAAGAGTGTCCCAGACTAACAAGTGGCCTTGTAATAAACCCAAATGGATCATTTCTAAGGGAGAAGGAAAAAACACAGAGAATAAAGAAAAATACATGTTGCAATAGCAGGAACTTCTGATTTAGAAAGTGGTGTAATCCCATCTGAGACAAAGAGCACAAATAGTCAACATTTTCACCACCCTTAAAGTCATTTTCTCAAAAAGGCTGCAGTGGATTAAAAATGTCAAAATATGCTTTAATGATCTTTTCCTCAGACGAGGGATAAGAGTAACTAAACCAAAGCAGCTATTATTTTATCTTTCATAATATTTGAGGTTGCATTATTGTCAAACTTCTTTATGTTTTCTTAAATGTCTCCATTCTGCAAACCAGAATTTTTACTTAAACTAGTAGTTAAAGATGGGAAAGATGGTTTTGAATGACAGCAAACTAAACGAGATCCCATAGGAGAAGGTTTTTGGCCCAGTGCTACAGAAGAATAATTGCATATCATTTAGGTTATGAGAGTTTAAAAAATGTTGTTCAAATCATAAAAAGTATTGGGGACTATAATAAGACAGCTGTAGTTTTGTAATTATTAATGACCCCCAAATCCTACTTCTAATTCAGCAGCATTTTGAATGAACTTGAATTTTCCTAATTACAAAATCTTCTACAACACACTTAGAAAATTGTAGTATAGAAGGTTTCATTCAACATAGGATCTGCCTTGTATTCCTGAAGATAGCATCTCAAAATATAAACCAGAAAAATATACAAACTCATAAGACTGAGGCTACTGAAAATTACCCCGAAGTCAGGGTCAGGCAGAAATGAACATTAATTACAATAACACTGGACCTAACTTGATGAAACAAAACCGAAAAGGACTACCCAGGGCTATAGTCTATCCTAGTTTCACAATAAAATATCACCTGGTAAAAGACAGGAAATTACATAGTCCTTTCATCATTTCTGTTGGTAGCTATGGAGCCCCTAGAGCCAAAAGGTCCCCAAATAACAGAGACAGCTGTGGGTACCTCATGCATTCTCCCTGAGGAAGGCAAGGCACTGACCAATTCCTTCCCCCAACTTATTTCCCACCAGCTTGTCCAAACACAGTAAAGAGCAAAATTGTCTCAAATAACACCAACAGCAATAACAGCCATAACAAAATAACTAGGAAGACAGAACAGAAATTTTAGTAATCTGAATTGTTCTTTCGGAGGTACATGTTAGCCTGACTACCAAAGACTCAAACCTTGGGAGTGGAGGAAAATCCTGCACAGTATGGTAGAAATGCACAGGATTTAAAGCCACAAGGATAAAGAATTAGACTGGCTATGGCACAGCCACCTGCCTGCCAACTAGCAGTCTGACAAGGGTAGACAGGGAGCAGCCCCCAAGACAACACCTCACTTCTCTGTTATTGGTTATTTGGAGACTTTGAGTCCCAATGGATTCACCTGATAAAAGATGAATAACGTGGGAACATATGAATATCAGAATGAGAAGGAAAGAACAGCCCCACAGGACATGAATTCTTATGAAAATGAGCTAATGCAAGATGTGAGAGAAAAGGTCATGATCTTTGGCATGCATGTATGATTTCCTTCAGCAACTTTATTGAATTCTTGCTAGAATATAGAAATGACAAACACAAGGAGATGTTCTGCCTTAATTATGCTTTAATCCCAATGCAGAGATGCAAAATAAATCAACACAATATCAGGATAATTTTAAGGGTGATGAGGAAAATAAGGCAGAAAAGTAGAAAGGAAGGATGGGGCCAGGGAATGGATGAGAAATGAAGCTATTTTAGGTAGGAATGTCAGGGAGGGTCTCTCCCTAAGGAGATGACATTTGAGCAGGGATCTGCTCAGAAAGTGGGGCATGCAGAACTAAGAAAGAACATTCCAGGCAGCACGGAAACACAAGTACAAGCTCTGGGTGGGGACAAGTGAGCATGCTGAAGGCTGGGGAGAGGCCTGGCGTGCCCCAAGCAGACAGTGATGAAGAGAGAGGGGTTGGAGGCTGCAGGAGCAAGCAGAAACTTGTAGGCCACAGTGGGTATTTCTTTTAACTGTGTTAAGTTATGAGGGAAATCATAGGATACGGTTTATGTTTAAAAGTCATTGCTAGCAGGCAGAGAGGAAGTATGAAAGAAAAGCAGACAAATTCACTAAAACTAATTCATCAAAAGTCTGTTTGTGAGGGAAAATCAGCCTGCTTCCTTCTAAAATGTAGAGAGTCACAGGAGAATGCTATTGCCTCCCAAAATATGAGGGGAAGCTGGATAGTCCATAGAATCACAACGTTCAGAAAACCAAAAGATACCCCTTGCTATTGGGTAGGAAGAACCAACATAGTGAAAATGGGAATACTCCCCAAATTGTTATACAGATTTAATGCAACCCCAATCCAAATGCCATTAGCATACCTCACAGAACTAGAGAAAACAATCTTAAAATTCATTTGAAACTAGAAGACACCTAGAAGAGCAAAACCAATTCTGGGCAACAAAGACAAGGCATAGGGCATCACAATCTCTGACTTAAAATTACAGCACAGAGCTACTATGATAAAAACAGCATGGCACCGGAAAAAAAAAAAGACCTGAAGGTCAATGGAACAGATTAGAAGATGCAGAAACAACTCCAGAAATACTAAGTGACCTTATCTTTGACAAAGGTGCAAAACATATTCACTGGAAGAAAGATAGACTCTTTAATAAATGGTGATGACCAGTGATATAGCTCAGAGGCACAGTGCCTGCCTGGCAGATGTGAGGTCCTGAGTTTGATTTCTGGTACCCCCCCTCAAGAAAATAAAATTAAAGGTGCTGGAAAAATTGGTTTTCCACATGCATAAGGCTAAAACTAGACCCATGTAAACCACTTTGCAGTAAACTAAAATCAAAATGAATCAAAGATCTAAATATTAAAACAGAAATACTAAATCTTCTGGAAGAGAAAATAGGTAGAACACTTGAAGACATAGTTGTAAGCAAAAACTTCATAAACAAAATCCTGACTGCATGGAAAATATTACAAAGAATCAACAAGGGACAATAAGAGCCTTCAAGGCACCACTTTGCAAACAACTGGCAAAGAGTCTGAGAATATGGGATCTTGGCAAGGTTGCTGAGAAACAGGAATTCTCCCATTCTTGGTAGAAGCAGAAAATTGTTAACATAATTTAGGAAAGCACTTGGACATGTCCTTGTGAAGTTGAATCTTTTTGTGCATCTCACAATCCAACAATTCCACTTTAAAAGAACTCTGGGAGGTGAGTTCCAGGAGACAAAATAGAAATAGAGAATGAAACACAATGTCTCAAAACAAAACAATACACGTGTTCATCAAACATAGAATAAATAAATTCAAGCACAGAATAAATTGTGGT
The DNA here is from genome assembly GCA_004363535.1 of Dasyprocta punctata. Lineage (NCBI taxonomy): Eukaryota > Metazoa > Chordata > Mammalia > Rodentia > Dasyproctidae > Dasyprocta > Dasyprocta punctata. The sequence continues at coordinate 116,125 of RJWM01001842.1, read as the reverse complement.
ACTCACACAATAGAATATTACAAAATAGTGAAAATGACTTATGGTTGTATATATACATTTAAATGAATTTCAGAACAAAAATCTGGAACAAAACATGTAAAAAATCGCAAAAGAAATAGAAGAGAGTGACTCCATAACAGAAATTTCAGGTGGACTAAATAATATAATCATTAGTAATATATTCAAAAATGCCAAAATTGTAAAGAAAAGAAAGCTAGGTAATAATAAGTCAAAATTAGTGTAATATTTACATGGCATGGGGGTTAGGGTAAAGAGACAATCAGGCACAGCTACACCATAGGCTTCTGTGGCACTGCTGACATTCTCTCTCTCTCTCTCTTTCTCTCTCTCTCTCAACAGGGTCATGCTATGGAGTTCAGGTTGGCCTTGAACTCACTATGTAGCCCAGGTTGGCCTTGAATTCAAGGTGATCCTCCTATCTCAGCTGGGATACAGGTATACACCTTTATTCCTGAGTTCGTGTTCTGTTTCTGAAACAGAGTGTGAGAATCTGTGAGACCCTTTCTGGATTGTTGTCTGGATTGTATATAGATACAGACTTTTGTGCATACGTTATATTAAGGAATCACAAGAATTATCAAAGCCCTACCTCTGAATAGAATGGGGCTCAGAAAATTTCATAAATGAGTTCAACCAAGCATTTACTTAAGGTCAGATTTATTTATTTCACCTATGTCAAAGCAAAGAAAAATGTACAAATTGTCTGTATTTATTCACAAAGCTATCATAATCTTAATGATAAAATCTGACAAGTATAGTATTCCCCATAAAAACCAACTAGAGATCAAATATACTTTTACAAGCCTGACATTATTGTATCTGGTAGCACATTAAAAGATATTGTGATAATGGTTCAATAGTTTCCCGATGTCCTTGGCAACTAGAAGTTGTATATGTATCAAAAATATTAAGACAGGACCACTATTGTGCTATACTTCTCTTCTTAGCATAACTAGTTTTTGACAGTCCTAACTGAAAACTGTGAACTATATAGTATTTATCTGAACCTGCTCACATTCTTATTGATCAATTATCAATAAATAGGATCCCCATCTGGCAATGATTCAAGCTTCGTTTTTAAAATATCTTGCTCAATCAAAAACTAGAAAGTCAATCAGCCAGCATTTTTGTTTTTCACTTTTGTGGTACTTTGTTTTGTTTGCAGCTGCTTTATTCTCCATCTTAATTACATTGGGTGTATTTTAAATGGTTGCAGAGAAAGTTGTAGGGCCATAGGGTTCAAGGCCTAATGCATATCCAGATTGGAAATTCCTGGTCAAATTTTTAATAATAAAAATCATTAAATGGTTGAAAAATAAGACCTACAAAAGAAGAGGGAAAAAAATCTCATTACTTCTAATGAGTTCAGCTGACCTGGGTCCCTCTATGGAGGAGGTGAACAGAAGAGACTGCAAAGCAAGCCAGGCCCCGGCTGTGGCAATGAGCATGAAGTTTACAGAAATGATCCAGAATTTTTGATGAAGACTCTTATAGAAGTTTTCAAAAATGGCTATGGCAGGGGGGCAGTTATGGGAAATTTCCTTCCACAGAGCATTTCTAGAACAGGATACATTTTTAGGTCTTAAACGGAAAACTAAAACAGGAGGGATAAGTAAAATTTCTCAAGGTTCCACCTAACACAATACGGCATGCCAGTTCTCCAGAATATCTAACCACTTTAAATAGAAAAACTGTCTTTAAAGGGTCTCCTTAACCTCAATGCATTTTTCTCTGAGCATTTATCTCCTTTTTGGCCCCTAAGGATCCTCTCACACTTTACATTCTAAACACAGGTGGGAGGCTCTTCTCAAGAAATCTGTTTTCATGATCCCTGTTGGAGACAAAGCACTGGCTTTCAGTGGGCAGTTGCTGAATGTATTGTGCTGCTGCCCAGCACAGACAAAAGGGACTATGCTTGAACAAATGTTTTCTTCCACAGTAATTCAGGTTAGGTGGTCCACAGAGCAAACCTAGGCTCCTGATACAGGGGGTGTGTTCAGAGGCAATGCAACAAACATCTGAACTTCTCTTGAATTGATTTCTTATCTCTAAGTTGGATATTAGCTTGTAGGATATAAATTTCTTTCACAAGAGCCATCTGTCCAAACGTTCACGCAATCCACAGCTATTCCTAAAAGGAGCTGCTCCTGCTCCCAGCCTGTGCCCTCTTATTTGTGCAGGTCACTTAGACTGGACTCATCAAAGAAGGATCGTGACTGTTCTGGGCTGAATTCCCTGAGCACATTATTGGACAGATATCTGAGGGTAAAACAAGAAGGACCTAATTTATCTGTGGATCAAGAAAACCTTGGGTAGATATAAAATCTGACTGCATTACATTTGGAAGAAATGGCTGAAATTGATTAAACATTGATTTGAGCATGGGCCACAGCAAAGAATGTCAATGGAAAGAAAGCTTTTGATCAAATGAAGGCAAAAGAAACATGCTCTTGAATTCCTTCATCTTTAACCTAAGCAACCATAAGATAAGTTGCCTCATTTGAAAGGATGAAAGAACCAGAAAAGTTGAATTACAGCTTTATATTGGAGCTTCCTGAGGGGAAGGGACACAGAAAATTAAAATAACTTGTATCTTAATAACGATCATTTTTCCCTATGGTCAAATCCAAGCATTGTGCCATAATTTCTCTTTTCTTACAACCGTCCATTCACTATCAAGTCCAGGTTTTGTCAGGCACAGGTAAGTAGTATTAAAAAGAAAAGAAAATAGAAGTTAAACAAAAAAAATCAGGATATCATCAATTTTTCATTATTGAAAAAAGGAGTAAAAGTGCTTGCTACCAAAAGAAATTTTCTTTAACTTAAATTTTGACTATTTAGGTCTATAAATTGAAGGATTCTCCTTGATCCACAATGTTTCCTAAAATCTAAAAAGCCTACATAGCTTTGAGAAATACTCAACCGCAATGCCCTGTATAGTTTAAATTAGTTACCCAAATAATTTTTACATTAAACATCCAAGTTATTTGCTCCTGCTTGCTGTGCTCCTGGACCACAGTGACTATGAGGAGTCATCTCAAATCTCAAGACTTGGCGATGGACTTTGGGGTAGCTTCATGGTTTCCTAGGATAGAAACACTTGAAAATAACTTTTATTTTGATGCACAAATTCTAGTTTAAATACAGTCAGTCATAATGTTATAGACATCCCACTGAGGATTTCTTGAGGACATGATGTTTAGCATTATAAAAGAGCATCAAGGATCCAAGTTTACTTTGACAGGACCCATGTCTGCTGAGAGCAGGCTTGCTATCCATGCACACTGCCTCTCGATTTTTAATGTTGTAATCGTGCTTACTCAGCCTCACTAACTATCAAGAAAGGCACTGCAGTTAATAATCTCTGTATTTAGACTCTAGGGAACAATTCACATTTCCACCAGGATATTTTGCTTTAAAAATGGTATGCTGCAAATATTGAACATTTCATTTTATTTTGTTACTGTTCAAAAGAATATTATTTTTCTCATTAACCTTGATTCTGTCTTATTTTTATTGGAATTACAGGTTCTGAGAGGGAGGGGGACAGGATAGACATTTTAACTAATATTATACCTCATAAAAATGCTACAAGACTCGAGGAAAAGTACATATTGTGCTTATATCCCTAAAGTGAAGAACTATTTCTTTCCAATTAAAATAGGAGTTGAAGCTTAACTTCAGGACTCACAAATAACACATTTTCATGAATGAGAGTAGTGCTGACCTTAATCGCTCAAGAATCAAAAACCACTGATAGGGGTGATAACTCAGCAGCATGGCACCTGCCTGGCAAGCACAAGGTCCCGAGTTCAATTCCTGGTAGCAAAAATAAATGACTAAATAAATAAATAAATGCCACTGATAACTAAAATGCTGATAAACACTATAACATCTCTGCATCTCAATTCAAAAATAATTATCTGACTGTGATTTCTTCTAAATCCAAAGCTAACATGAAGCATGGTCACACTTTGCATAGACAGAAAACATTTTCTGCCTCATTAAAAATAAACTTCAAGTACAAGAAATAAAGGGAGTTTGAATGTCATAAGGTTTCATAAAGGCAGACCTATAGGAGAGAAAAGAATAAAAATTGGTTTAGAAACGGAGAATCCATGAAGAAAGACTATTTTTCAAAACATCTAATAGAAAGACAAAGCACTGTTCAGAGGATAAAGAGACCACAAAAGAGAATGAACGGCTTATCTTTCCTCTCGCCTAAATGCAATTAATTAATATAAAAGAACATTATAAAAAACACGACCATTTTTGTCATCAATGGGTATTGTGACGCTGTTGTCACATTGTTATCTTAGACTTTAAAAGTTAACTTTCATGATGTTGCCCCTGCCCCTCAAATTACTTTAACATGTCATTGGAGTATATTCTCACAGTTAAGTCAGTTAAATTTCATCCAATGTTTGTAGCCATGTCCTTTAAATAGTTAATTTCTTAGAGAGAAAGAGAGACAGAGAAAGGTGGCCACTTTTCAACTGTGCATTTTCTGAAGAAATGAAAATGCTAACAAAATAAATGTTTATAATTTAACTTGTATTAATATAAACAGTAATTTTAATAAGCTATAAATTAGAGCAAGATCAAAGACTATAAATAACAAAGCAAAATTTCTACAAAATTATATTTCTTATTAGGTTTTGAATATTAATACTGCCTAACAATGCAACCCTTGGTACAATCTTGATCAACATTTTCATCAATACCTTGAAAAATGCTGTGAGTTTTCATTATTAAATAAGTTGAAGCAAATAATCAAGACCGTAAACTATCCTGAAGCAGAAACTATTATTTGTAAACAACAAGACAATTCAGCAGAAATAGATATGAAAGTGCATGTTGCATATTAACAGAAGTTCAACTAGCAACAACCAGGACCATTCAGATGGCCAAAAGCATACTAAGCTAACAGCATGGAGAAACAGTAAAGAAATTTTTAGAAAACACTGACAAAAAATAAGGTAATATTTCTGATTAGGTGATGCAATGTTTCCTCTTTACTATGAATTAATCAAAAAATTCTCTGTCCTGTCTTTCTGTCTTTGTCTCTCTGTCTCTCTGTTTCTCTCTGTCTCTTTCTCTATCTCTCTCTGGAATACTTCTGAACAGTTTTAGGGAAAGATTTTGGTCAGAAGAGCTGTCAGAATGTTACAGTGTCTAGAAATGCATTGTTTAAAGTCAGCATCCACAATGCCTGCATCTCCTGTGACATGAAGAAATAGCTAAGAACCAGCCTAGGTGTCAATCAACAGGTGAGCAGATAAAGAAAATGCAGTGTTGACACAGTGGAGCACTATACAGCCACAAAGAGAATGAAATTTTGTCATTTGCAGAAAAATAGATGAATCTGGAGATCATTAGATTTAGTGAAACAAGTTAGACTCAGACAAATACTGCATGTTCTCTCTAATATATGGAATCTAAAAAACACAAAAAATAGAAGGGAGATTATTAACAGGCAAGAGGAAGGGAAGAAAAGGGAATGCACAGTTGGGTAAGGAGGGCAAAAATAGGATTAAAATACATTATACACATCAAAATTCTACATAAAATGAGAAATGGGGTATGAGGAGCGTGGGGAATGACTAAATGTGTTGTGTGCCTGTACAAACTTGACAAAGTAAAATTATGTAACCAATATGCACTAATAAAAAATGTGGTGGTGGGGAAGCAACTGTATATGTTACCCTGGAGAAGATTTCAATGGACTAAGTGCTTTATCTGCAAGAGGAGCAGAGTTGCCCATGGGCAAAGCCAATAGCAAGAGGACTGATGCACGAGGATTCCAGCTCAGTAAAAGAATAAATCTGAATGGACCAGAAATGGCACAGTGCTCTCCATAGGAGTGAGCTTCCCAGTACTAACCGCATTGCAGAGACCGGAAGAATGTCTGTGGGTAGAGAGTGGACACCAGACCTAACATGGTAGAGCAGGAGGCGGGCACTGAGGCAGATGATCTCCAAGGATTCCGTGCAAAGATTCAATGGCTTTAAAAGGAAAAGTGGGCATATTTTGGCCATTCTGCAAAACAGAATGTTAGTGTTTTCATGTGATACTAGTAACATTTCCTAGAATGAGTTTCTATCACGATTTTTTTCATCCACTAGAACTTAAATGATTTTTTATGATACAGTGATATTTATTATCAAGGAACTCTGCCATCCTAAAAAGAACTTTTTGATGCCTTGACATTTGCCTTTCTGAGTTGGAGCCACACTACATCAACTCCTGCTGGAATCCAGTAGAGGACACAATACTTCTGATCACTGTCAATATGAGACTTTACAGTGTCCTTTGATAATCCATAAGAACTGTCATTGCTATATTTGAATAAATGCTCTTAAAGTTGTTCTTATTTTATTCCACCCATGAGTAGAAAATTCTATAAGTTCATCACTCACAGTGTAAAGTAATACTTGCCTTTATTTACCCTAGGATTACCTTCTTACATGTGAAACACTTTTTAAAAGATGATTTCTAGATATTATTAATTGAGTGTTTACCTTTTCCAACCTTCCTAATAATCTCATTATGCTATCTGAATGTTTCTTTCAGAATGTTTTCAAATTCCACTAGAGTTTTGGAGAGGCAGAAAGTAAACTTGTGATGTAGAAATACCATTAACTTTTTTTTTGTATATTTTATGTAAACTAAAATAACCTTCCTGACAGTTCTCAGAATTTACTTGTTCTCTTTAATTGCACAGAATTTCATACATTCAGAAGGCTACAATGAGCCCATATTCCTTTTTAGTTTCCCACACTCATCCCTATTAAAGTTAAAATGACTTTAGGAGCTAGCGAGCAACACTCTACTTTTACATAGAGAAGTAAAGTGATTTGCTCAAGTGGTAGGGCCTGAGAACAGAACCAGGGCTTCTGAGCCAGAGGAAAGAGTTATTTTAATCATTTCTCTCTGCTTCACTAAAAATGGTGCAGAATCTTTCCTTGATTGCTTTTTAAAGTTGCTTTTCTTTACTTGACTATGCTAAAAATTAACCTGCTGCATTATGCTTGCACACAAAGGTATGAGTGCTTTCAGCAACTTATCCCTAGTCATTCGACATAGCCAAGCTACTGAACCTCTCTAAATCTCATTTCTCTATCTGTAAACTGGGAGGAATCATACAAACCTACCTTTGAAGTCTATTGTGAGAATTAAGTGGGATGTATTTATCACTGTCATATTCCCTGACACACAGCATGAACTCTTTTAAATGATTGCCATTTGGTTATACCATAATTATCTTATAATAACCTCAGGCATTGCAAACAATTCTCTCTAGGAAAGGTCCACTTGGGAAGCTGTAGAGCAGAAGTACATCTCATAGAGGCGTTCTACAGGCACTGGCTTAGGGTACTATGTGCCGCCAGTTTGAATTAGAGGCATTATCGATCACAAGCACATGTTATTTAGAAATGTGACAAGTGTCCTAAAAATGTTGTTTGGTGAGCCTAATTTAAAACAGCATCAACTTATTCCACTTGAAATATCCATACACCACAAAAGAGCTAAGTACACTTTTATTTCAATGATAGGATGCAACGGGTGAAAAAGTTACAGCAAGCAATATACACATTGCCTTCTCTAAAGAACTCTGGAGGTGCTAGGTAACCAGGAAAAGGATTGCGACTTCCTCTCCACCTGTAGTTAGTTTTGTTCTGGTTTTGGCTAATCTTATTAGTGATTCCAATGTCAACAGCAGTAACATACCGGTCACAGAATGGCTCTTTCTCTAGGAGAGCCTAGAATATGGAAGAGGGTCCAAAATAGGGGCTTGGAAAAAGCATCAATAGTTTGGCACATTTCATGTAGGAATGAGAAGCTTAAACTGAGGTCAAAAAGCATTTCCTGACACAATATTTGAGCCTAATCTCTGTAGGAAGCTACAAAGATTGTCAAGAATGAGGAATGAACAAGAAAGGACAAATCTCAATTTTATATACTACTGTAGACAAGTTTAAGCATAGAATAGTTTAAAAATCAAGGAAAAAAGGGCCGGGAGTTTGGTTCAGTGCCTTAAGCGCTTGCCCTGGCAGGCGCGAGGTTGTGAGTTCAATCCCCCGGTGCCGCAAAAAAAAAAAAAAAAAAAAAAAAAAAAAAAAAAAAAAAAAAAAAAAAAAAAAAAAAAAAAAAAAAAAAAAAAAAAAAAAAAAAAAAAAAAAAAAATCAAGGAAAAACACTACACAGCCTGTCAAAGGACCATGATTTCATCTGTGTTAGCCCTACACTCTAACAACATGTCACTTTTGACTCTCATCTGTTTTTTGAGCAAGCTGCAATAAGAAAAGGCATGTTTTGACCTTGTTCTTGTCCCTCTTATTGTAGCAGAGTAAAAACCACAGGCATTTAAGGCCAAGATTTGAAGTCTACCTCTACCACTCAACAAGAACCCTCAGCAAGCTGCCCGAGTCCCCTGAGCTTCCACTTCCACACATCTAAAAATGGCTGTTCACATCTGTCCATGGTGCTGTTGAAACAGTGATTGCAAAGAGGGGCCTAAGGCATAGCCTGGTAGCCAGGGTATACTCAGTTCATCTAGTTTCCTAATCCATTGGGGGATTTAATTGTATGTTTTATCATTATCATAACTCCCAATTAATATAGTGTATGTCATGTGCAAAAGTGGCTCTCCCTGATGATAATTCTCAAGCAGCTGGGCAGCAAGTAATAAACTCCCTGGTGGTCAGAAAGGATATAGTGTGCACAGCTTGAAAATAAAAACCCTGACATCTCTGATTCCGATGAACTTGTACAAGGCAGAAGGGAGGAACACGCCTTTACCCCAGCCTTTGGTTGAGAAGCACCAGACTTCCTAATAACAGAGACCTTATTATTACTCTCATATGCATTTCTCTCACAGCCCAAAATACAGTAGAATCAACTCCTATTGATTTGGCTTCATCTAATAATGACATATGACTCAGAACCAAGCTTTAGTTAAATCCCTAAAAGAAAACAACATAAAGTATTGTGATCTATACATAATGAAAACACATTTCTCATTAATTACTTTGACCTTCACAATTTTAGTGGAATAAGCCCATTACAGAAGTTTACTTGCAACTACTGTGTAATGTAGCTTACTTTCTATCAGCAACGAGTACATTTTAAAAAATAACGCTTATTTTGTTCTTTAAAGATCATAACCATATAGAACTACAAAAGAGAAATTAGGACCAGAAATAAGACAATGCTTAAAAGTTAATCGTGAGTCTTCTTGTTAATATGATTCAGCAAATTCACATGGCTGTAAGACTCTTCATTTCCAAACAAGGCAATTAGATGAAGTATAAAAAGTGAAAACCAGATATTAGAATTTGGCTCCAAGAAGCAGATAAGTATCTCTGTGAACTAGAAATGGATTAGATTTACAAGCAATAAGTAGGTGTGAAGCCAGGGGATCTTCAAGGCTCTAGCTCCAGAAGCTAGCACTGGCCACTCAGTATTCTGCTTGACAGGGGAAGACTCTGAAATGCTTCTCTGAGGATAAAGGAACCTAAGCCAGGTTAACTGTGGGAAGCCAAGCCAGGAGACTGGGCTTAGAAGACTGGGCTAAAAACAAACAATGAAGAAAACATGGCAAAAGATACGTTATAAAAAGTTCGAGCCTTTATAAAAAGTTGAGGGTAAATGGATAAAACTATGACTCAAAGTCAGGCATGACTCAGAATCAGGCAAGCAATTTTCACTCAACTATCTTAGAAACAGAATGTGACATTCCCAATCTCACCATTAGCAAAGGTGGCTGTTATAATGTAATAAAACCTGGTCTGGACTGAGAGCATTGCAGGCAAGGTGAAAGTGATTGCAAAACTTCTAGAGAAAAAAACAGTGAGCCCAAAGGAAGATAAAATGCAACCAAAACTGAATTTAAAATATCCTATCCAAAACAATTCAGCAAATCAAAATTTCAAGACACATGAAAAACACTGTGCTCAAAATTCCAACAAGAATAAAGCATATTGATAAAAAATCAGCAGAACACAAAGGAAGGCAGCAAGAGAAGAAAAAGCACACCGCAGGACTGTAAGACTAACAGAAAACAGTTAAGACATTAATAGTAAATTTTCCCTTATCAATAATAACATTAAATGGCTGTAATGGATGAAGTTTACCAATCAAAAGACCAAGTAGCTGAATGAATTTAAAAATAAAATTCAACCATAAGAAACTCACTAAGACATAAGGATATACATTGACTGAAAGTGAATAGATAAAGATAGTCAATGAAAATAGTAACTCCAAGACGGCATGATTGATTATGCAACTTGAGACCATAAGGTTAAGTGAAATCAGATGCACAACCTTAAATATCACATGAATTCTCTTATATGAGAAACCCAAATTATAAATTAAGAGCAAGATAAAAGATAATAGGAAGTTGGGAGGTAGATCTCTCTCAAGTGATAAAGGATCAAGGGATGGAGGGAGCAGAAGGGAAAGGAGGAAAAGGGATGAAAAAAGGAATTGAGATGTGTTCTGTACATGTGCCAACTCCACACAAGGAACATACACATGATGAACTGCAAATACGTGCTATACAAACAGAAAAAATTACCCTTTAAGTGAAAAACTATTAGAAGAAACAATAAAAGACACATAATAATAAAAGGGTCAATCCACAGGAAGGTATAACAGCAATTATAAATATGTATTTGCCCAGCATCAGAGGACTTAAATAAATAAAGCCAATGTCGACAAAGCTGAAAGGGGAAATAGAAGCATACAATAATGATGCAATCTTCAATACTCCACTATTAATAAAGAATAAAACATTCAGAGAGAAAACCAATACAAAAAGAGGGTACATAGGCCAGAAGACCTTACTAACATATAGAGAACATTCCACCCAACAGCAGCAGAATATCCCTTCCTTTCTAGTGCGCACAGATATTCTCCAGGGTAGATCACATGCAAGGTCACAAAACAAGTCTTGACAAATTTTAAATGGAAATCATACCAACTGTGTTCTCTGACCACAAGTTATTGAAGTTAGGAACACTGAAAATTTCACAAATATTTGAAAATTAACACACTCTTGAACAACCATTGGATCAAGGAAGAAGCCAAAAGGAAATCATAAAATGCAAGACAAACAAAATGAAAATAATATATGAAAACTTCTGAGACATAGCAAAAGCAGTAGTAAAAGGCAAGCTCATAAAAATGAGTGCTTACATTAAAAAAGAAGACAGATTTTGTAAGCAATTTAACTTTACAACTCAAGTAAATAGTAAAACAAGAAAAAAAGAAAAATCTAAACCCAAAGCTGGCACAGAAGACACAAAGATTAGTGCAGAAATAACAAAATAGAAACTAGACAAACAGTGGAGAAGTACACAAAATTAAGAATGATATTTTAAGAAGATAAACTTAGCAAATCATTAGCTAAACTAACTTAAATAAAGGACTGAAATAAATATAATCAGAAAAGAATGAAGAAACACTACAACTGATGCCATAGTAATAAAAAGGATTTTAGTAGATGGCTATGAATAATTCTACTCCAATAAAATGGATAAGCGAGAAGAAAGGGTTAAATTCCTGAACACATAAAACCTACAAGACTAAATGATGAACAACTAGAAAGTTTAAACAGACCTATACCTACTAGTCTGAACCAGCAATCAGAAAAAGTCATAAAAGAAAACCCCATAACCTTATGGTTTTCCTAGTGAATTCTACCAAATACTGAAAGAATAGAAATCCTTCTCTTCCAAAATATTGAAGAAAAGGAATATTTAAAAAATTCATTTTACAAGACCAGTGTCATCTTGATACCAAAGCCAAATAAAAGCACCACATAAAAAGAAAACTTCTTAACAAATACATGTGCATAAATCCTCAAATACTAGCATTGAATTCAATAGCATATTAAAATGATGATACACTATGACCAGTGGAATTAATCCCAGGATGCAAGGGTAGTTCTATGTACAAAAATCAGTTAGTACTATATTCAACGGAGAATGGAAAATAAAAATCATATGATCAACTCAATAGATATAGAAAAATCATTTGACAAAATTCTATACTCTTTTATATTAAAAGTGCTGCATAAATTAAAAATAGAATGAAATTATCACAACATGATAAAAGCCCCATGTAAAATACCCACAGTTAACATTATAACTCAACAGTAAAATCTCAAATAAGGCCAGTATGTTCACTCTCACCACTTTTTGTCAACATCCGAGCCACAGCAATTATAAAAGAAAATAGAAGACTTTCAAGTCAGAAGAGAAGTGAAATTGTTATTTTAAAAATGACATGATTGGACTTCTGGGAAGATAGCGGAATAGTAAGATGCAGAGAAAACAGTCTCTCTGAGAGACACCGTCTAGACTAGGGAACATACCATCTTGAGGAAGACAAAAAGGAGGAAAATGGGTTCCTTAGACCCAGGAAGAGTCTAAAATCTGAATCAAACCCTACAGAGAGAGTGAAAAGAAAAACTTCAACAAAGAAGAAGGCGGTAGCCGGTGGTGCCTTCGCCCAGAGCTGGACTCACTGCGTGATGGGAGCTGTTTGAGCCTGGGGACACACAGTTGCAGTGTTGGTGGCAGCTGGTGACCCCGGGGGCCTCTGCAGAGCTATTTGTTGGTGGAGGAGAGCGGTGGGTGTGGAAGACGGTGCTGGCTGGCGGTGAGTGCAGAAGGCTTTGTCCTTCTGTGGGAGAAAGCGATTTGCCAGGAGCCATTTTGGAGTCAGGCCAGATAAGCCTGGAGCTAAAACTGTTGCCAGCTTCCCCCAGCAGCTCCTAGCTGGGTGCAGACCCGTAGAGACTACTTGGACTGCTGTGAGCCCCAGGAGTCTGTTCTCACGGCAGACCTGCTAAGGTTGTCTACTACTCCATCCATGAGCAGTTGCTGGCTTGCAGGGATATAGTGCCACGATTTGGGTTACTGTCTCCACAGGCTGATAACCAGTGAATCCAGAGAGAACCCTGGAAGTGGACTTTTTTTTCTTTCTTTTCTTTTTCTTTTTATTGTTTGTTTTGTTTAGTTTTTTATTATTATTTGTTTGTTTGTTTGTTTTGAATGTGAGTGTGGTTTCTGCCCTCCTTCTGGGTGTGGTCTTGTTCTGTTCTCCTTTTTGTCTCTTTTGGCTCTCTTTTCCCTCAGTCTTCTGCAGAGGTGTCCCTAAGTTGGTGGGACCCATCTTTGTCCTCCAACCTACCTACAGTCTCTTTCTCTTTTCCCACTTCGCTGCCTTCTCTTAAATCCATTTTGGGTCCTGACCCTTGAGGACAGAATTGACATATTGTGGACCTATGTATTGTATATGATTGTTTTGCACTCTGGTGTATGGTTATAAATTCAGTTTATATAGTTGAGGGTTGCAAATCAGGAGTTGGCTCAGTTTACTGTTTTGTTGGCTATGTTTAGTGCTGTGGGTGCCACTGCAGCCAGAATTAACTTGATTGATCTGGACAGCTGTTGGCCCTGATGGTCCAGGACTGAGATTGACTGGGGGTCACAGAGAGAGATGAGGCATGATGCCAAGGAACCAGGGACTGGGCTAGGTGAGCAGTGGATTCTCATCTCTAACAAAATAAGGAGGTGGGATTTTCCAATAGACTTGGAGCTCAGGAACCAGCTACACCTGGAAGATATCTCAGGGAAGTGCTCATCACCTGGAAGTCCTTAATACCACCATTAAAGCAAACCACTGCAGGCAACTAACAGGTATCACTCTAAGAATTAACCTAAAAAAGAAAAGAAATGGTAAGACACTTAAACAGGACACAACCTCAGACACCCAGCTCACCAAAGGCAAACCCAGGGGGCAATGAGGCTGGAAAATCCCAAAGCCCCCTACCAGGTTTCTCTGAAGTGATAACAAAGCAATTGAATGGGACTCTGGAAAAAATGAAATCAGAAATAATCTCTCAAATAACCACAGAGATTACCAAAATACACACCATGCTTAGTGATGTTACAGCAGACACAGACAAAAAAATAAACGAGCTTAAGCAAATTATGGAAGTACAACATAGGAAAGCAAATGGATTCTGTAAAGCAGATTCAAGCAGATATTCAGGAGAATAGAAACTCCATTGAAAGTATTCGAAGCAGATTAGGCCAATGTGAGGACAGGATCTCAGATACTGAAGACAGGCTTGCTGTTAGTGACCGGAAAAAGAAAGATTTCTCAAAACTAGCAAGGGAACATGAGAAATCAATCCAGCAGCTGCTTGATGAGACAAAGAAAAATAACAAGATTAACTGGAGTCAGTGAACAAGCAGGAAATACTACAAATGACGTTAAAAACATCCTTACATTGTGTCAGAAAACTTTCCTGGTAGAGAAAAAGAATTTGACATACAAATAAGTGAGGCATATAGAACTCCAATTAGCAATGATTAAAAAAAAAACTACTTCCAGTATATCATAGTCAAGATTCCAGAAATTCAACACAAGAATAAAATTTTAAAAGTTGTTAGGGAAAAGAAACAAATCATCTATAAAGGAAAGCCCATCAGAATCACAGCAGACTTCTCAGCACAAACCCTAAAGTCAAGGAGAGCTTGGAGTGAAGTACTCCAAGTTCTAAAAGAAAACAACTTTCAACTCAGATTGATGTATCCCACAAAACTATCTTTCAAAATAGAGGGAGAAACAAAATACTTCCATGATTAGGAACATTTGAGGAAATTCACGACCTCGAAACCAGCACTGCAAAATGTTCTGAAAGACATTTTAGAAAGGGATGATAAGGACTATAGCTCCATGAACCCCAATAGAAGGAATCCACCAGGAAAGGCAAACAATTAGAGGGAACGGAAAAAAAGAAAAAAAAAGGTGGGGAGCCAATAATAGGAAAACAACATAATAAGGATACGTCAATACGTATCAGTTTTAACCATCAATGTTAATAGTCTCAATTCACCAGTAAAAAGACACAGACTGGCAGAATGGATCAAGAACCAAGATCTAACAATATGCTGTATACAAGAAACACATTTAATTCAAAAAGATACCCATAGACTGAAAGTCAAAGGATGGAAAACAATACTCTATGCAACAGGACTCCAGAAAAAAGCAGTAGAAGCTATTCTATTTACAGATAAAGTTAATTTTAAGCCAAGACTGATTAGGAGAGACAAAGAAGGTCACTATATCTTGGTAAAGGGAACAATCCAAGAGGAAGAGATAACAATCATAAATATATATGCAACAAATATTAGTGCATCCAGTTATATAAGACAATTATTAATGGGCATGAAAAATCAAATAAGCCTTAATACAATTGTATTGGGAGACCTCAATACCCTGCTGTCACAAAAAGACAGATCAACTAGACAAAAAAATCAACAATAAAATATTAGAATTAAATCAAACTTTTGAGCAAATGGACTTAGTAGATGTCTATAGAGTCTTCTACCCTACAACAACATAACATACATTCTTTTCAGCTGCACATGGGACATTCTCCAAAATAGACCATATACTGGTTCATAGAACATGCTTAAGTAAATGTAAAGGAATTTAAATTATCCCGTGCATATTATCAGACCATAGTGCAATGAAATTGGAAATCCATGCCAAAGGAAACCACAAGAACTTCATCAACACGTGGAAATTCAATAGCACACTACAGAACAATCAATGGGTCACAGATGAAATTAAATTAGAAATTAGACAGTTTTAACAGTTGAATGGTAATGACAATACAACATACTGGAACTTGTGGGACACAAGGAAAGCAGTCTTAACAGGGAAATTTATAGCAGTAAATATCCATATCAGGAAAATAGAACAAGCTCATATAAACAACTTAATGTTGAACCTCAACCTTCTAGAAAAAGAAGAGCAGACTAAACCAAAAGCTCATACAAGGGAGGAAATTATAAGGATCAGAGCAGAAATTAACACACTGGAGACTAAAAAAACAATACAAAGAATCAATGAATCTAAGAGTTGGTTCTTTGAAAGATTAAATAAAATTGAAAAACCCTTGGCCAACCTTATCAAAAAAGAGAAAGAAAGGACTCAAATTCATGCAACTAGGAATGAAAAGGGTGAAATCACAATAGACCCTGTAGAAATCCAGAAAATTATCTATACCTACTTTGAAAACTTGTATTCTAATAAGATGGAAAATATAGAAGAAATGGGCAAATTCCTAGATACATATTAATTACCAAAGTTGAATCAAGATGATATAAAACCTTAAACAACCCAATGTCAATAAATGAAATTAAAGATGTAATTAAAAACTTACCAACAAAGAAAAGCCCAGGTACTGATGGATTCACTGCTGAACTCTACAAGAAAT
Source organism: Dasyprocta punctata (assembly GCA_004363535.1). Classification (NCBI taxonomy): domain Eukaryota; kingdom Metazoa; phylum Chordata; class Mammalia; order Rodentia; family Dasyproctidae; genus Dasyprocta; species Dasyprocta punctata. Next base: position 99,801 of record RJWM01001842.1, on the reverse strand, counting down.
TTAGTGAGGATCTAACACCACTACTTCTCAAACCCTTTAATGAAATTGAAAGGGAAGCAATACTCCTAAATTCATTTTTGGAAGCAAGCATTACTCTGATTCCAAACCCAGAGAAGAATCCAATGAAGAAAGAGAATTACAGGCCAATCTCCCTAATGAACATTGATGCAAAAATTCTTAATAAGATACTGGCAAATAGACTGCAGCAAATTGTCAAAAAGATTGTACACCACGATCAAGTGGAATTCATCCCGAGGATGCAGGGATGGTTCAACATATGTAAATCCATGTGTAATACATCATATTAACAGAGCCAAGGATAAAGTCATATGATTATCTCAATAGATGCAGAAAAAGCTTTTGATAAAGTCCAACACCCATTCATGATAAAAATTCCACAGAAAATTGGAATAGATGGTCTTTATCTCAATCTGATAAAAGCTATCTATGACAAACTAATAGCTAACATCATAATACATGGAAAAAAACTGAAAGCTTTCACTCTAAAATCAGGAACAAGACAAGGATGCCCACCCTCTCCACTCTTATTCAACATAGTAGTTCTGGAAACTTTAGCCAGAGCAATCAGACAAAAGAAGGAAATAAAAGGAATAAAGATAGGAAAGGAAGAAGTTAAACTAGCATTATTTGCAGATGACATGATACTCTACCTAGAAGATCCAAAAAATTCCACCAAGAGACTTCTAGATTTAATAAGCAGATTTAGCAATGTAGCTGGTTACAAAGTTGATACTCAAAAATCAATAGCATTTTTGTACACGAATAACAATCTTACTGAGAGAGAAATTAAGGAAACAATACCTTGTACAATAGCATCCAAAAAAAATGAAATATTTAGGAGTCAATCTAACAGAAGATGTAAAATACTTCTATACTGAAAACTATAGTACTCTAAAAAAAAGAAGGTTGAAGAGGAGATTAGAAGATGGAGAGATGTCTCATGCTCTTGGGTAGGAAGAATCAATATAGTCAAAATGGCCATACTTCCAAAACTGCTATACAGATTCAATGCAATCTCAATCAAAATACCAATGCCATATCTTATAGTATTAGAGAAAACAATCCTAAAATTCATCTGGAACAAGAAGAGACCTAGAATAGCAAAGGCAATCCTGGGCAACAAAGACAAGACAGGGGGCATCACAATTCCTGACCTGAAACTATACTATAAAGCTACTGTGATAAAAACAGTGGTACTGGCAATAAACAGACCTGAGGATCAACAGAATAGATTAGAAGATGCAGAAAAACTCCAGACACACTAAGCTACCTTATCTTTGACAAAGGTGCCCAACACATTCACTGGAAGAAAGATAGCCTTTTTAATAAATGGTGTTGGAAAAATTGACTTTCCACATGCAGAAGATTAAGATTGGACCCATATCTTTCACCATGTACTAAGTTAAAATCTAAATTTATTAAAGATCTCAACATTAAAACAGAACCATTAAATCTGCTGGAAGATAGAGTAGGTAAAACTCTTGAAGACATTGGTGTAGACAAACACTTCATGAATAAAAGCCAGACTGCACAGGAATTATCGCAAAGAATCAACGAATGGGATCTCATCCTACTGAAAAGCTTTTGCACAGCAAGAAAAACCACCAACAGTGTGAAGAGACTACTCACAATGTGGGAGAAAATGTTTGCCAGCTGTCCCTCAGATAAAGGATTAATATCAAAAACCTATAAAGAACTTAAAAAAAATCAGTCCTCCAAGATTTAAAGACCCAATCCAAAAATGGGCATCTGAGATAAACATATACTTCTCAGATGAAGAAGTACAAACAGCAAATAAATACATGAAAAAAATGTTCAACAGCATTGGTTATTCGAGAGATGCAAATAAAAGTAACACTGAGATTCCACCTCACCCCAGAAAGAATGGCTAGTATTAAGAAGTCAACCAATAACAAATGCTGGAGGGGCTGGGGGCAAAAAGGAACGCTTCTCCACTGTTGGTGGGAATGCAGGCTGGTGCAACCGCTGTGGAAGTCAGTGTGGAGATTCCTTTAAAAGCTAGGATTGGAGGTCCCATTAGACCCAGCTATTCCCCTTCCGGGTATCTTACCAAAAGAATTAAAAACATCCTACCACAGTGATATTTGTGCACCTATGTTTATAGCTGTCCTGCTCATAATAGCTAGATCTTGGAAACAACCTAAATGCCCCTCGACCGAGGAATGGATAAAAAAAGACGTGGTATTTCTATATAATGGAATACTACTCAGCTATAAAGAATGACAGACTAGACATTTTCACTCTTAAATGGATGAGTATTGAAAATATACTTCTTAGTGAGCGAAATAAGTCACACATATGTAACCATCATATTGTTGCACTTGTGTGATGAACTGAAAGAAAATCATGTATATAAAAAATTAGTAAAGACAGTTAAAGAAAAAGAATTTCCAGTGAAAAGTAGTTTTCACAGGGTCATCTTCAGATTTTATTTTTAATGCAAAGTGTTTATTTGACAATAATAGAGCAATCATAACAAAAAAGATAGTCATATAGCTGGTTTCTCTTGATTCACTGAGGTGAAAGTTTTGTGCTAATATTTTTCTGGACAATGTTTCATGTGTATATCTTTTATCCTAAATAATTCTGTGAATATAATAATATGCAATGTGCTGATTATTGTTACTCTCTTATTGGCTGATTGTGAAATTGTTTTGCTTTGGTTTTTACTTTCCTATTGTTTAAAATAAAAAAAGACATGATTTTACATAGGGAAAATCTTAGAGACATCATAAAAAAACTTAGAACTAATAAACAAGTTCACTAAAATTGTTGGATACAAGATCAACATAAAAATCAGTCATATTTCTATGAAATAACACTGAAGAGGAAGTTAGTAAAATAATCCCATTCACAATAGCATCCAAGATGATAAAATGCCGAGTGAAAATCAAAACTAATGAGGTTAAAGACATATCCTGACATCTACAAAATTATGATGAAAGAAATTAAATGAAACAGAAACAAACATAAAGACATTCCCTGGATCAGAAATCTTCATATAATTAAAATTTCCATACTACCCAAGAGTCAGTACAATCACTATCTAAGTTCTAATGGCATTTTTATTTAAAAATTCAAATTCAAATGGAACAGCAAAAGATTATGACTAGCCAGTTAAGAAAGAATAACAATGCTGGAGGTATCATACTTTCTGATTTTGAAATATATTACAAAGCTACAGTATAGTAATCAAAACAGCATAGTACTAACATAAAAACAGTTGTTTAGGTCAGTGGAACAGAATATAGATCCCAGAAGTAGCTATGCATACATGGTTAACTGATTTTCAACAAGGGTGCCAAGAATATAGAGTAGGGAAGGGATAGTCTAGCAAAGGGCTTTAGAGAAACTGGATATCCTCATGAAAAAGAAGAAAGATGTTCCTTTATTTCACACCATACACAAAAATAAACTCCAAGTGGGTTAAAAATTTAACCATAAGACTCATAGAATTAATAGAAGAAAACAAATGGTAAGTTTCATGACATTGTCCTTGATAATGATTTCATGGGTATGGATACTAAAAGCATTGACAACAAAAAGCCAAAAATAAGTAAGTGGGAGTTCAACAAACTGAATGGTCTCTGAATACCAAGGAAACAATGAACAGAGTAAAAAGGCAACCTACAAAATATGAGAAAACATTTGCCAGCTATACATCTGATATGAGAACAATTTGCATTATATATAATCTTCAAAATAGGAACTCTTGCAACCTAATATTAGAAAAAACTAATAACCAAATTTAAAAATGGGCTAAGGGTTTGAACAGGCATTTTAAGAAACAAGACATTGAGATGGCCAACAGATATATGAAAGTTGTTCAGGACAACTAATCAGCAGAGAAATGCAAAACCACAGTGAGATATCACCTCATATTTGTGAGAATTTAGAAAAGGCAATAAATATGGGAGGGATGTGAAGATAATGCGACCTTTTCACAATATGAATGACAATGCAAAATGATGCATATACTATGAAAAACAGTATAAAGGTTACTCAAAAATTAAAAATAGAATCATCATATGATCCCACAACTCCAATTCTAGGTATGGATCCAAAAGTATTGAAATCAGGATTTTGAAGAGATATAAACAATCCCTTGTCATATATATACAGTTACAGCACTATTCACAGTAAACCAAGGTATGTAAAAAACTTAAATGTCCATCAACAGACAGGTGGATAAAGAAAATGTAATTATATACATGCAATAGAATATCATCCATTCTTTGAAAAGAAGGAAGTTCTGCTATATGTGATAAGATGAACTTTTAAAGGATATTATCCTAAGTAAAATAAGCTAGTCACAGAAAGATATATGCTGTATCATTTCACTAATGTGTGGTATCTAAAATAGCCAAATTCATAGCGCTGGAGAGTGGAATGGTGATCACCAGGGGCTGGAGGGAAGGAGAAATGGGAGGTTACTAACAATAGTCAGCAGGTTTTGGTCAAACAAGATGAATAAGCTCTCCATGGCTTTTATATAATGTTGTACCGACTGTCAACAGTGAATCTCCCATGTAAAATTTTGTTAAGAGGGTAGATCTCACGTTAAGTGTACTTACCACAATAAAATGAAATAAAGCAAAATACCAATAAATTCAACAACTAGAATCAGAACTCAATTCCAAATTAAATTAAGCTTATGGAAATATTGCATAACATCTTTTTAAAAAATTATGTTTAGAATGACAAAAGGATTAATTCTCCAGGAAAATGAAATTATCAAAACTGATTCAGGGGAAAACATAAAACCTGAAGGTATCAATAAACATTGAGAAATTCAATTAAAAATTAAGAAGTGCTCTCTCCTCTTTTACGTGACCCCGAAAGTCACTCAGCTAAGGAGGTTTGACAAGGGAGTTTACACAATTTAAGGGAATAAAAAAATCATCAAACTAAGCTAAGTCATTTATCAAGGTATTATCTTGGTACCAAAACAGGCAAAGACAGTACAATAAAATGCACTTTATACCAATCTTATTTATGAACACAAGGCAAAATTAGTAAATGAATTATTAAATATGTAGCAAAACTTCCTCCATTTTGATAGATAAATAACCAAATAAATAACCTATAGACTATATCATCCTTATGTGAATTTACCATTCTTAAACAAACATGAAAACTTAATGTATGGTCAAAAATGTTACACGTAATTTTGTGGTTTTCTATGAAAATTTAAATTCCATAACACTTCTGGCTCTCTATTTGGCTTCATAGATGAGGTACATGACATTTAGGACAATCAGCCTTAGCATGTTGTCAAAGATTGAAGAAATATGTTGAGCAAAGAATGAAAACATTCAGTTCGTTTATCTGCTTCATCACTCAAATCTAAGACTCTAGAAAGCCTAGTAACACTGTACCTAGTATAGTTTTCTCTCTTCCCCTCCCCTCCCTGTCCCTCCCCTTCCTTTCCTCCCCTCATCTCTCTGCCCTTTCCCTTTTCTTCCTTCTCTTCTCTTCTTTTTCTTCCCTTTCTTTCTATTTCTTTCCATTCCCCTCCCTCTCGCTCTTTCAATCTCTCTCTCCCTCTCTCCCCCACCCTCTCCCCCCCTCCTTCCCCCTCTCCCTGTCCCTCTCTCCCTCTCTCCCACTAGGTACTGATAAGGAAATATTTGACAATCTAAAAAGTCAAAACAAAACAAAACAAAAATAGGACTGTGTTTCATCTTTACTTCCTGTCTCAGGTAAGAGCCTGGAAGCAGTAAATGCCCTTTCTGCCCATTGCCTACCCTGCTTTCCTAAGAGGTCTCTCCTGAGGAAAGCAGGATTAGGAAATCTTTCTGTCTGGGGTTGCTGGGGTCATGCCATGGATGTCAAGGGAAACCACTTCTGCTGCCATAGTTACAAATACTTCATCTTATTACAAAATCAGGTCACAAGCCAAAACAGCAGATGTGAGAAAAGCCTATCTTTGGCCTGACATAGCTCCAAAACCTAGAGTAGTGGCCTGCATTGCATGGTAATAAACTAGAGACACATGGGGAGAACAAGACGGGAGGAAGGGTGCTCCTGCAGCCTCAGTTGTTCCCCTTGGTCCTCTTTTAATCCTGCCTCATAGGGTAGTCTTCAAAGTACAGACACTATTAATTACTAAAAGGCTAAAAAGACAATTGTGTATCTGCTACGACTATGGTGTATTCTCACAGTGAATTGCTATAACCTTACATCCTGTTCCTTCCACCAAGTGTGTGCTTGCCCACACACACTTGTATGTCTATGTGTGTGTGAGTGTACTTAGTCAAGTACATTTAGAGAATGCCACAAAAGGATAGCTCACTCTAGAGAAATCTGTTCAACCTTATTTTGCTCAGCATTTCCCAAATGTTTCATCCACACACTCAAGAAATATTTTTCAAACTACTTCGTACCAGCCATCATTCTCTGTGCAGGGAAAGAAGCAGTCCATTTGACAGACTAGGCCTCTGCCCTCCTAAACCTGCATTGTAGTCAGAGAATTGGTGACAAAAGGGAACAAAGCTAATCCAAGACAGTGACACATGTGACAGTGACTCATGCCATGAAATCAAACGATGTGACAGACAGTGGCAGAGAATGTAGCAGCCAGGAAAGCGAAGTTTGAGTTGAGGCCTGAATGGTAAGCACTGGCCACATGAAGATCTGGCGGGAACTGGAGCCCAGAGGAGCAGCTGGTACAGAGGCTTTGCAGTGGAAATACTTCTGAGCACTGAAGGTTTTCTTCACAATAACTTGTTAGCATTTAGTAGAGTAGGGAACCAGAGAGCTGCATTTAGGAAATACTTGAGGTACCAGAAATACTGGATTAATTTAAATTTGGGAATTAGGGATGGGTATGCCAATTTAGGAAATTAAAGAAATAACTGAACACTCACAAACAGATCTATCTGGAAAGGCTAATAGTAATTTCTGTTCTAAACAATGAAATGCCACAAATTAGGTCCAGAAAAATAACCCCCCAAGAAAGATTCAATACAGCAAACTAAAATATGATTTTTCTAGGATTATTTCTATAATCATACATGATTATTAAATAATTTTATTTTGGAAATGAAAGTAGTACAAGTATCTAATTGTGATATAAGCCCTGTGAAAGAAAACCAACAGGGGAGGAACACTTCTGGGGGAAAAACAAAAAAAAAGAACAGCAACTCTATTGCCAGGGAAAACTGGGAGAGGTTGAGTGCCAACAATGGGATCAGATGGAAGAGGAGTCAGATAACAGGATAATCAGTAACAGAAGTGCCTTCTGCAAAGCTGGGTGGAAGGCCAACATCATGGAAAACAGCCCTAGGATGAGCAGGCTGGGACACAGGCAGCATCAACTGCCCCAGCATGACCCGTGAATTCTACCACTGCTCAGTCAAGTCACCCGGAAGTCACTTGGGCTGACAACAAGTCACTGTGTCACCAGTGTTTGGCAGAGAGCAAACTCAGGGGAATTCTCCAGCAAAGGACAAAATACAGGAGCAAGTAGAAAACCAGTTAACAAAGAATTCCCACTCAGCAGACAAAATTAATGGGGGAAAAGTGAACAAGTTAATGAGGAAGCCCGTGTTTTTATAAGAAATGGAATTATCAAACTAGAACAACAGATTATCTTACAGAAATGTAAGTACCTCCAACTTCAAATCTAACTTGAAAGAGGTTCTAAATTGGATATAAGTGCAAAAAATAACCATGCTACAGGGTACTCTTTCATCTTAGGAAAAAAAAAAACATGCTCTATCAAATCTTCTATGGAATGGAGTGCTCTGATTTAATCAATTTTCTGATTAGATAGATTAGATTTTTGAAATATAGTTGTCAGTCTTTCTTAAAAATACCAGCTAAGATTAATGGGAAAGAACAGGCCTGAAGCTCATCTGTGGATGTGTGCAGAAAATAATTAAGTTTATTACAAAAGATGTAACACAATACCAATATACTATGTGAATTGTGAAACTTGCACCCCAATGGAAACCTAAAATGACATAAACTACAGCTTTGTACTTTCTCTCAATATCTCTGTACATTTCCTGTGCTCATCCTGAAGGCCACTGTGCCCTGCTAGACTACCAGGGTCACCTCCAGGAGGGAAGGGCGCAGGGATGTTGTCTCATCATCCAATCCCCAGTGCCTCAGAACATTCAAGTATTAGTTTCCCCAGTGCCCACATCTCCCCTGGTGGGTAATATTGGACATAGAAGATACGAAATTCTCTGTCAGATTCAAGCCCTCTAATTCTATTATTTCTGGGGACACAAAAGAGAACTTCTCTACTTAGGAACAAGTTAATATAAGCACAAGTATATATAGAGAGACTGTTAGACTATTGCTACTGCTAAAGCTGAAGGGGACTTTTTATAACCTCTAGGAAATACAATCCACAAAGAGAGGAATTCAAGGTATTTTCCCACTATCTGTGCTGCTGGAAAAAATAATTTTAAGTTGAAAAGAGCAAATATGCAAACACTGTAATCTTTCAGGAGTACAACGGTTTAAAAAGAGTACATTGGCAGGCTGCTCAAATATTCTAAAACAATGAGCAGCTTGACATTTTTCAAACAAATATTTTAAAACTCAGGTCCACATGTGCACTGGAAATTAATGCCACTTGTTCAACAATAATAGATTTGATTCATATCCACTTTCATATAGTGGATTATATTTGCTGATTTCATTAAACCTGCAAAAGGTTACAGCTGGCTGACATATAAAAAACTCCATGCTTCCAGAAGAGGAGATTTTGTACCAATTCTTTTTTTCTTTTAACAAAATTAGCACTCAGAAAGGAATGGTTAAGCACAAAAGTCTGTTCCTTCCTATTATTGATCGTATATTCAAACTTCTATTATAACAGGAAACACTAATGAGGTGACAGAAGCAGGTGGTCTTGGACAGCTTGGGGCTGATCACAGGAGAGGTGCCTTTGGCACTGTGAGAGCCGCCTGGAGGGAGTTCTGCAGTGAGGTCCAGAGCCCCGCAGCTCTGCACGCCAAGGATCCTGGATGCAAAATGGCGCGAACCCATGATGTGACCACTTTTGCACTCTTACTTGGTGGACCAGGAGACATTTTTATTATGACAGAACTCTGGAATTCAGTACTAAATACTATCGATTGCCCTTTTTTTTCTTTTCAGAGCACTAAAAGCAAGCCAAAAAAAAAAAAAAAAAAAAAAACCAAATCCTTAAAAGGAAGGAATAGAAGCCCTATGTAACTCCAGAGACATTGAAGCCAGACTTTAAATATACTTTATAAAGCTACTTGAAGCAGGAAAACATTATCTAACTACACTGAAAACATATTATGATCAATATGGGTTAAATTAGGACTTCCATAATCATGACAGTGACTTCCTCAATAAGATCTTTAGCAACTACTAATGTACAAAACCTTCCAGCCTAAAAGGTTTGGTGACACAAATAGCTATTATATTGTCAAGTCCTGAGTGACTATTAAAGTCTGGGAATTAACCCCAATATGCATTCAGTGAGACTAAAGCTACTGTGCCTACATACATTTTTGAAAAATTTTTTCTAAAATGTCACACTTTTCACGAATGTCTATGTTTCTTTCATGCCCCTCTTATATTTATTTATTTTCTCTTTTGAATGTGGAAGCTTCTTCAGACTCCTAATTTCTGCAAAGACTTCATTTTAATTTAAACAAACCAAGAGGGCCCAGCAGCTATGTTCTTGCTATACAACATCATACACGTTACTTAACTTCCCTTTGCTTTGGTTTCTTATCTATAAAAGGAAGATAATATTCATTCTTAGAGTATTGGTAATTATGCAAATTAACTGAATATACGTAACTCACGTTGAACAAAGCCTGACACACATTAGTCAATTATAAGTAGCTTGTATTACTTCTCTTATTTCCATGACATCTATAGATTGTATGAAAATAGGTTCCACCCAAATATATAGAGGAAACCTTCAAATTCTTCATAATTTATTTCCAGATCTTTCAGCTTTCCTAATTAAAATTCTAACCTGGGAATATTTCTTATTCTACAGTGGAGTGCTACAGGGCTTTCCACAGGAAAAGGAAGGCTGGGGTCTATGTAGGTCTAGAAATTCAGATGCGGACTCTTCCTTTCTATCATTCCAACCACTGAACCAGTGGAAGCCTTCCAGAAAGCCAGGTTTCCAGTAAATAACGCACCTAAAGTGCTCTCAGATAGAGATCAAGCAGGACAGATAAACGTACATCAAAGGAATTCCCAGTTTCAACTCCAAGTGATGACACTTGAGAGTCATACTCGAGTGACTTTATAAAGCAGAGGCAAACGGTCAAGGCAAGAGATGATAGGAGGCACTCAGTGGGTGCTTCTTCAAGGGCAGTTCTCAGAATACAGCATCAGACCATCTATATTATCTCTAGATACAGATTTCTGGGTCCTACCCCAGACATGTGACATCAGAATCTGAGCATCAGGCATCCAGGTGATTCCTTTGTGTGCTGTACTGTTAGAACTTCTCCAGGATATTCAACTCAGATCACAGGACTGAGCCACAAATCTGTGACACTGCTGATACATTTGTATGTGTGTGTAGATTAGTAGATCCACAGGCAGTTTGATCCCTGATTCACTTCTCTTACATCCTGGAAGTCTATTAACTTTTTCATTTACTTGGTCCCTAAACTCCAGTCCAGCCCAAGACACAGAATCTAACACTGCAAATCATGCTGGGACCAAAGAAGGCACCTGGACAGAGTTGGCCATCCTAAGACCTTACTCCAAGGACAGTGTGTCTGTGGGATTCTTTCCTTAATGTGACATCTGGCAAAATTAACTAGTCCCAATTTAGAAAACAACCATGGAGCTTTATGTTAAGACAATGAGGCTTTCAAAAATCCAACTCAGACCCTACCTTACAGGAATGAAAGAAGGGAATGTAACATGGTAAGGCATATCAAACACTTGTTTTTTATAGTTTACTTGTGAAATCCAGTTAAACAGTCTTTGGAAAGACAATACTAACAGGTCCTGCTAATAAAGTAAGCAAGTCGTTTCCCTAAATTATAAACCAGGATATGGCTCCCACAGTCATACACTGAAAAATCTCCTCAGAAGAAGAAGACGAAGAAGAAGAAGAAGGAGGAGGAGGAGAAGAAGACGACGACGATGGAGACCGAGACGGAGACGAAGACAAAGATGAAGACGAAGACCAAGACCAAGACCAAGACCAAGATGAAGAAGAAGATGAAGACAACGAAAAAGAAGAGGAGGAAGAAATATATATCATTATTAAAGAAATTCAATGTCAGTCACAGATTGAACAGATAAGCATCTTCTTTCAGTGTTAACTGCTTCATTCTATCAGTTCAGTTATTTTGCATTTTTCTACTAAAAAAGATGATTTATAGGTGTGAGAAGATCTAGTGATGTAGAGTGTATGTATAGGTGTGAAGATGCCACTTACCCTATTACTATAAGGGATAGAGAGTAATATAAGAAACTTTCACTTCAGTACTTTTAGAATCATGATTCTCCATTTTGCTATGACATCATGAGTAGGGAAAGGAGACACCATCTCTGGCAGGAGTGGAATAAGGGGCCTGAGGTGGCTTGGCAGACTCTCCAAGGTCCCACAGAGTGTTAAAGGGGAAATTCTCAGTCCAAAGCTGTCTTAATCGCTCCATCTACTCCATCTTCTTACTGAAGTTCAATAACAACTCATTACTACTAATAGCAACCACATTGTGCAGTGTTAAGCCACACTGCCTAGCTTTGGACAGGAGCCTACAAAGAAAGAACTCTTTACAGAGTGTGAACCAGGGCAGTATATGGGCAGCTGGAAGTCTGAAACTGATTTACATGTAAGCCAGCCAAGATACAAGATTAAAGAAACTGGGGACCCAGGCAAATTCAGTTGAGCTCTGGCATGCAAATAAAGTTTACAAATGAGAAAAGCATCAAGGTTATAATAGTAGAGTGCAAGGCCAGCACAAGTTCAGCCAATCCCAGCAGCTTGTTAAATGAAGTTCTCCCCTACCCCACTGAATCTGCTTCCTGATCTCAAGGTTCCATAACCCCATCAGCAGCCGCAGCACCGTGGCACTCCATCCATTACCCACATTCCACCCAGCTAATTACCAAGTGCCAGACATGCTTCCATGGCAGAGGGCTGAGAGCAATTTTGTAAGTCCTTGTGTTTTCATTAATGTGAAATTTTCAGCTTTTCTAGGTCAGAAAACATTGGGTGATTACAGGCTCTTACTTGTATGGAAGAAGGAAAGCATCCTGATTCATTTTAGGGAGCCAGTTCTTAAAATTTAGGGAAAGAAGACAGAGTGCTTAAAAGATTGTACAAGGCATTTAAGGAAAAAACAAAATAAATTAATAAAATGTTTTATATCTCCTGAAAGGATGAATCAAAACATCATATAAAGTTCTCTTGAGTATCAAATTACCAAAAAAGATGAACTCCGGTAATAGAAGATGAAATAGTTGCTAGGAATTCAACTTCATATGACTATTTTATAGTAGTGCTTTTCAACTTTTTATAGTATTGATTCATTTATCTATTCATTTGGCAAACACTCAGCAGAGCCTACTCCATCCCAGGACTGAAGTGGACTTAGGACATACACAGGTAGAGTCTTTGGCCCTGCACTCAGGAACCATCTGGCCACTCCTTACCATCCCATCTGCAAGCCACACAGACATGATTCATTTGTTTTTGCCACTAGATTCTTTAGCTAGTCAGTTAATGAAGATAAAGAAGGAACCACAGATAGAACAGGTAGGGAAGAATGACAGGAGCAAGAAAAAGGATGAAAGGAGACACGATTCCTTTTAAGGGACACACAATTCAGGGAAAGTCAAAGTGATCCAGAGTTTGGTTTAAAAGGAGGAGGGAGCATAAAGAACAATTGGTTTCCTTCTTCCTTTTTGTGAGTTAACATTTCCATGTTGGGTAAATTCCAACAATCTTCAGTTTTATAAATCATAATTTATAGATGAATTCCTATCAGAATCACATTTATTTTATTTTACAGTTAGAAAGAATTGAAAGATTCATTTGGCATTGGTGTGGCCACTGTGAAAATCAGTGTGGAGATTCCTCAAAAACCTAGGATTGGAAGTCTCATTCAATCCAGCTATTCCCTTTTTGGGTATTGTATAGGATATGCTATGTACCCCCAAGTCCTCATACTTTTGATGGGGCTGAGTCTGATGCTTGTGATCAGTTTGTTGTCTAGCACCAGGATTAATGACGTGACTGCTACACCCGCCCAGGGGTGGAGCTGAGATACAGTATAAGGGAAGGCGGGTCTTCCTCTTGCTTGCTTCCTGGCTTCCGCCCTCTCTCTCGCC